>JAWQFJ010022210.1:5000-15000 GCA_034096865.1 Theodoxus fluviatilis
TTGAATTCCAATGCCCCAAAATTGCAGTAATTGTGAAGAAAGCACAAACAATTAAACAGAAAGCGTATCATACTAATTGATTCATACTAGGTCGGAAAAGCACGACAGAACAATCTACTTAATGAACTTCGAGCGCATTAGAGCAAGACTGTGCATGGGAATAAAATAGACAGAGGAACAGTCTTAACTGTGCATTAATAAGAATCCTGTGGGAAATCAGTGCGCTTTTTGATGCAGTGCTGTAAACAGGAACATGTTCGAGTGCCATACACTGAATTTAAAATTCTATTGCTATTTCAGTTGCATGTTTGTGCAAACCGAAAAATGGAATGGGGATTATGTACAGGTGAATCAGTTCTCGCCCTCTGCACACATAGCATTTAAGTCAGCTCATGTTGAACATCACATGGCTAATGTTCAAGTGCATAGTACCGAACAATAAGCTACTTGTGTACTATCTACAAAAGCCACAAAGGAAAAATAGTGTTTTAAAAAAGTTTTCCCCTTCCATTCAAATTAACAAATTATATATAAGGCCATACATTTATCGTTTGCTTCATAATAACAATTATGCACGGGTATGCTCCCATCGCAATCGTCCTTCACTCGTTCTAAAAGAAATTCGGCTCATGCTCGCTGTAAGGGTCCGAGTCTACCTCAGAAGCCACGTGGTACACGCCATCTTTGATGACGTCACGCCTGCCAGCGCCCCCTAGGCGGTCGTAGGGGAGGGAGTCGTCGTCCTCCTCCTCTGGAGCCCCCTCCGTGCCGAGATGGCCGTACACGTGACTGCCCGATACAGGGGGGCCAAATGGGTCCCCCGCTCTTCTGACCCCACTCCGCAGCCGGTCGTAGCTGGCTTCGGGGTCCTCCGCCGCCATCTTGTCTCCCAGGTAACCGTAAGTGACGTCGCCAGGTGGCGTCACAGGCCGACGTTTCTGTCCCAGGTGGTCGTACTCGGCGTGGTGACCTTCAGAAGCGTTGCTGTCCGCCATGTTGTTCCTGGAGGAGTCTGAGGAGTTGAAGCGACGCGGTGGGATGACGGGAGGAGAGGAGGCGTCTTCGGGACTGGTGACGTCAGCCGAGTTGTCTCCCATGTCGGAATATTTCTTCCCGCTCTTTTTGGGTCGACTGTACACGTCGGTTACCTCCCCTGGCGCGGGGTATGCCGGGAGCTGGTCAGGAATATGTCCGGCACCGCCGTGGGAAGGAGGGAAGGCCACTCTGGTTGACTTCTTGTTGACCTTTGCGTACTCGTCAGTGACTGGCCTCTGTGCTGGGTCTGCCTGGAAGTTGGCGGAGGTGGAGGTCGTGCCGTTGGCTGCTCCTCCACGCCCGTCTCCACCGTCAAGGTCCCAGCCTTCGTAGGCCGAGTTTGCCACGGCAAGGCCCTGTTCTGGTCTGTGTGCTTCAGCCCTGGGGCTGGAAACAAAATGATGACGTGTTGATAAACGTATGAAGTGTTGCCTTGGCCACTAGCTATTTAATGTCGCGAAGAAGATTACTCTCTGTGCATTGATGTACTTTTACGACATCTAGAGAGGTTGGAAACTGGCTGTCAAAGCACGTCTGAGATAGATGTACATGTTGACTGTTGCATGGAGAGAAAGGTTAATTTGTTGTTTGCATGCAGCGACAAAGTACACATTGCTGCTTATGCAGAAAAAGTACTGACAAGTACTGAAAATCTGCTGATGGGTGACCAGTGGACATGCATACATGTTCACTGAGACAGAGCTGGATTTAGTGCTGCATTTTGTAACAGCAGATAAGTAACGCACTGCTGCTTACAAACACTAAATAACTAGGGAACCGGTAGTCTGAATCCAACATTTGACAAAGAGAATAGTCTCAAGCAACAACCAAAAACCCCTTGATAAAGTCATGAGGGAAGACTAGACTATTCAAGCGAAAAACTATACTTAAAGATACTAAACTAAAATTGTCAACAACTGACATCGTTCACCTAGCCATTGTTTCACATGCGAATAAATTAGTTTGAATAACTATGCTATCGACAATACACGTATTTTAAAATTATTTGTTCCCATAAGATGATCATGGTCAAACGTAACACAAGTTTTCCCTGACCAAGCCCAGGAGGAAGCCCACTGCAGCAAAGATGGCGGCGAGAACAACAGCTCTGCCTGACCTGACCCCGAGAGGGAGAAAGGTCACATGTGCTGCACTTACTCGGGTCCTCGCTGCCTCCGACAAACGATGACGACGACGACGACGATGACAATGAAGATCACCACGCCGCCGATGACTCCACCCGCGATGGCGGCAACGTTTGGAATAGCGCTCTGGGTGGCTGAATGTACACATGTGTTTAGTAAGAAGAATTTCACTTGTTGACAGATTTGGTGCATTTTGGGTGAGTATGTTCATGTATGTATGTGGACTGTTTGTGTGCTTATGTGCGCGTAGATGTATATGAGTGTGTGTGTGTGTGTGTGTGTGTTTGAGAGAGAGAGAGAGAGAGAGAGAGAGAGAAAGAGTGCGTGCGTTTTGTGTGTGTGTGTGTGTGTGTTTGCGTGTGCTTGCTTGTGTGGGTATGTATGTACGTGTGCGCTAATGTGTGTTTGCCTCGTCAATGAAATGTTTGAATCTCTAAAGAATTAAATCCCTTACATCAGCAGTTGATAACCCTGTGCAACACACCTGCAGTCACCTTGGAAGTTATCCCCGGTGTCGTGGTGTGGGAGGAAGCAGGCTGGGACACACCGTCAATACTGGAGGGGAGCGGGGTTGAGGAGGACTCTGGTGTCGCTGTATACACAAGAGAATCTGCTTAACAAGCATTTCTTTGAATGCCTATATGACAGATGAACACTGAACACGTAGATAGAGAAATGAAATGACAAAACACCGACTCCTTCAACAGTCTCTCCACGATACAAATATCAGACTGAAAGATTTTCACAATTATGAAATGTGCTGTTCTCTGCGATGCACGAGAAATGAAGAACAAGAACTTTAATGACAATTTGAGAGAAATTAATGAAAGCGAGACACATGGGGTTACAGCAAGTAGGGACTCTTATAAACGGTACAGCAACAAAGATGCTGAAGGAAGTATCCAACAGGGATTCAGAACGTGCATAGAATGGAGTGATCGATCCATGTCAACAGACCCTGTGTTGTACCTCCCACTTCAGACAGGTCGTGTACGTTCTGACTAGTTTAAGCAGAATTTCACTACTATCAGCTAATTCTCAGCACAAACAGTTTTGTTTTTATATTGAAAGTCAACCTTTTGTTATTTGAGACATTCAAATAAATTTGGAGTACCTCCATTTACTAGAAACAATCTTGGTGGATACGTTTCCCACGTGGTGTGCTTTTTTGCTACATGTGGTCGCATAGAGTGCGCAGGGTTCATCAATGGTTAAAAATCTTACAATTACTGATTTGAGGAATGACAACGATGTTATTGAGATATCTTTTTATCCTTACAACGATACAACAGTTCGTTGGTATCAGTGCATTGGTTTCAGATGATGGTTAAAAAATCGTAAAATTTGCATTTTGCAACAGAAGGACTGTCGAGTTCACTCGAACACGTAGTTTTTGTTGCAATACTTAAGACGTTTGGTAAAGACCTTCAGTAGGGCCATGACCTTGCTTGGTACTTACTACTCCCTGGCTCCGTGGGAGAGGTAGATTCAGGCTGTGGCGAAGTCTTGGTGCTGGAGGGAGGCGCGGAGAGAGAGGTAGAGTCAGGCTGTGGCGAGGTGTCGGTGCTGGCGGGGGGCGTGGAGGGAGAGGTAGAGTCAGGCTGTGGCGAGGTCTTGATGCTGGAGGGAGGCGTGGAGGGAGAGGGCGAGTCAGGCTGTGGCGAGGTACTGGTGCTGGAGGGAGGCGTGGAGGGAGAGGGCGATGGTGGCGCTGCTGTCAACAAAAGGGAGGGACTGTGTTACACACTGTATCAGGTATGGTTAAACAGCTGTCACAGGCCATTTTGCATATTGCCTGCACAAAGCATAACGATCTCTGTCAAGGCCACTGGAATCGACTGCTACCTCTATGCTGGCTCGAGCTGTGTGACCTAAATCACAAGAGCAAACGGCATGTTGCCCAACTTTTCCTTTTGGTTATAACCATTTTCAGGATCTAGTTTTCCTTTGTATCGGGAAAGTTAAGAAGGAGAGAGCTCGAGGGTGAACTGGATTCTTTCTTTGCTGTCAAAATTGTGCATTTAAACAGGCCAAGCATTTCATTTGGATTATTACAGAGACAATTGGTACTGTGACTATACAGCCTCTCCTTGCCATGTGATCAAGTTGTCCTCTTCTCAAAGGCACCTAGATCTTTCTGCATGTATTGTGGCGAGAGAATATATATGAAAGCCCCGTGAACATTTCCTTTGTTTCAAACACACGACTGAACAATATGCCATTACATTTATTGTTGCATATTATTTGCTTTGACGAGACAACATATCCGTTCATTTTGTTGTTGTTATTTACATTCTCCCTACGACAGTTTACAAATATACAGTAGAATAAGTGTAGGCTCTAATAAAAAACAATTACACTCCAACGAAGCAGCCTGTTCTTAAAGTCATTGTCTGGTTACGTCACTTACCCGTGGTTTTGGAACATGTCTTTCCACAAGTCATATTCAGCTTATGTGTACCTGAAAAGTTTAAAAAGATTTCATTTCTCTATGGACAGAAACAACATAAGATTCTGTAACACGCTATGGGTTTGCTAAGTCGAAATTAAAAAGTATCAACCGCGGAAAACCAGAAAATTATTAATCATTGACATGCTGTTTTCATAGTTTAACTGCGTATGAGTATTTGCGAGTGTGTGTGTGTGTGTGTGTGTGTGTGTGTGTGTGTGTGTGTGTATGTATGTGTGGGTGCGCGTGTCTGCATTCGCGAATACTGGTGTGAGGGTGGGTGTTTGTATACTTTTGTATACGTTCTCTGCATGGGGAGGAAAACAGCCCCCCAAGTACAAGAAAAATCCTAATGCCAAAATGTTCAGTTTGGATCCTTAGAGTGTAGCATCACAACTGAAACCAGCTGTGCGTTGTACAAATAGTGATTTGCAGAGGCAACAAAAAGAGATGCAGCCGAATGGGTCGACGCATTCATGCACTATAGTCTCTAGCTAGAGACTGTCATGAAGGAGGTTTAGGAGGCGGAGTGTCCGCTAGGGCAACGGAGGGGTCAGGGGGGAGTCTGTGTTCCTGTGGTTAGCGCGTTTGACTGGCAGGCATTTGCGGCTAGTGAGTAGGGTGTTTGCAGCTGCGTGGTTCCCAGCGGGGCATCCTTGAGCAAGGCATTAGCTCACAATGATTCTCCCTTCCTATGGCGCACCGTAATGCGATTAACTTTTGTATGCGGCCATGAACTAACTTCGGGATAGAATACTCCCCAGGGAGTGGAGTCAGACATGGTACCGATACCTGTCATGGTGTTTGTCATATGGTGCCCGCAAAAGATTGATCGCATCTCAGTAAGTTGGGGTAGAGTGTAAAACGGCTTGAGACGACGACAAGGGGTAATAAGTCTCTATTTTAAACTGCACGATTAAAACTCCACCATTTAGTTTCAGTTGGGTATGAAAGGCATGGCATGTAGTGTAGTTTATCATCAAAATCAAAAGCCTTGGGACTCACAGGAGACATTGGCGTTGGCCTCTTGGTACCTACAGGCATGCACGGCCGTAACCTGACCTACGTGTAAACATCCGTCTGGACAGGGTTTATCTCTCGAGGAGAGGACGGATGCACAGATAAGGTGGGTGGATTGATCGGTAGATATGAGGAGGAAAACAGGTAAGTATGTGGTTGTGTGAATGTAGAAAAGCTGACAGGAACAGGAATAGGGTTAGGAAGGAAGATGGGAAGCAGATAAGCAAGGAGAGGAAAGGGAGACTGGCAGGGAGGACGACAGCACGAACGAGAGAGAGAGAGAGAGAGAGAGAGAGAGAGAGAGAGAGAGAGAGAGAGAGAGATTAACCGACATTCATTTCTTGCCCAATTGACCCTTTGAATGGGATGGCAATCATCTGATATTTGCAACATTTCGCTGGTACTATTCATTTCTGGTTAACGCATTGACTTATTCTTAATTCCAGAGCACATTATCTGTACAACAACACGTAATGTTGTCCGAATATTAGTTTACACACACACACACACACACACACACACACAGAGAGAGAGAGAGAGAGAGAGAGAGAGAGAGAGAGAGAGAGAGAGAGAGAGAGAGAGAGAGAGAGAGAGAGAGAGAGAGAGAGAGAGAGAGGATAAATCACGGAATCTGCGATGTGAATAAGAGCTCAGTAGCTAGAGAGACCGGCACTCACCTTGCACTACTGCCCACACCTCATTCTGCACATTGTTCAGCTGCAGTACAAGAGATATTTGGGTCTGGAAGTAAATGTTATCCACAGCTCTGTATTCTGTAGAAATGATACAAGGCATGTCTGGTGATTTGTAACTTCCGGTAGTAAAGTGCAGCTTGGAGCAGTTCCCTGGTGTGGAGTGGTTCATCACCAGCATCACTCTGTAGGATGGTACACCGCCACTCTGATCAGTCTGATCCTTCTCCAGCAGACACTCCAGGGTAGAGCCGGGGCTGACACAGGCTGGGTAGGCTCGGGAGGAAGGAGAGAAGGTGGCCATCAGGAGATGTCCAACAACGGGAGTCGGGTCTGTGAAGTCTCGAACTGAGGTCTCTGGAATGGACAAAGATAAGATGACAAGAGAAAGACGATTAAGGATTGAATGCATGTGTTTAGATAGACAGATAGGTATATAGATATATAGATATATTAGATAGATAGATTAGATAAATTAGATAGATTAGATAGATTAGATGAGATGAGATGAGATTAGATTAGAGTAGAGTAGAGTGGAGTGGAGTAGAGTAGAGTAGATTAGATTAGATTAGATTAGATAAGATAGATAGATAGATATAAAGATAGATTCATAGATAGATATATAGATAGATAGATAGATTAGATAGATAGGTAGAGGGATGGGTTGAGAATCGATGAGAATGGAGAGAGAGAGAGAGAGAGAGAGAGAGAGAGAGAGAGAGAGAGAGAGAGAGAGAGAGAAAACGAACAACGAACAAATGGTTTATTGTGGGGGCCTCCGGCCCATTACACATGACAGTAATAGCACAAAGTCTGAAACAATCTTACCACTTCCCAGGCTACTATTGGACAACGGTGACAATTGTATCTTGTAATCCACATCATCAATCATCAGTACATTCTAATTTTCAAAAATGTTTATATAGCTGTTTAACAATGGCATTGATTCTGATCGTCTACGAAACGTCTTATACTGATATATTGCAATAGTTCTTATGGCACAAAAATCGTTATTTGAGAAAATGTTTGTCACAGGTTCTTCAGCATCATGCTATATACTTGTTAGTATGTATTTCATGCTTAGGTCATAAGTAGCTGGACAGCGAAAAAAGTATATTTAATCTTCTTCATTTTCCATGCATAATGGACATATATTTATGTAAGGGAGAGAGAGAGAGAGAGAGAGAGAGAGAGAGAGAGAGAGAGAGAGAGAGAGAGAGAGAGAGAGAGAAGGGGGAGAGAGAGAGAGAGAGAGAGAGAGAGAGAGAGAGAGAGATCAAAATATGGAGGCCTGCAGCGTACATTTGTTAAATTGTCAATGTCAAAACAAGAGCTGCGACCAGAAAAAGAAACCCAGCTTTAGCCCATACTCTCTAAACTTAACGCATAGCTACGCTCTAATTGATTCCATTTTATCTTCATGATTCTTCCAGTGAGCATGTTTAGCAGAAGGCTGACTTAAACTCCTAAAGAATGAAGAGAAAGGAGTGAGGTTGTTTGACGCATCACAACAGTTCATGGTGTTGCACTCGTTTATCAGAGGATGAGAATGTCAAAAAGTTGCTTTTAAACGTTGCTGTTTTCCATATTCATGACGTTAATCTAGAGTGCTTGTTGAGACGAGCGTTTGTGACGGGAGTTCACTGTACACATTTTCAGCACAACTGCGGCTGATCTCGCAAGACCCAATGCCCCACCCCCCCACCCTGGAAAGGGCATTGACGAACTGTGACACAAGACAACTCTGAGTGGAGTCCTAACTCGAACATTTTGTGAAAACTCAATACAGACCCGCTTTTGGTGACTACTTGATACATATACTATGTTATGTGTTTTGCACGCTGATATGTCCAACCCTTTCCTTCACACAAAAAACCTATTTTTAGTCAACACACCTCAGACAGGCCAACGACAATGTGGGTAAGAACACGCCAGTATCCAGCACTGTGGCCACTCCAAGTCTTTGTCGGGGTGTGACAGTCCTGGCAAAGTTTTGTACAACATTTACTGGGGGAAAAAACCCAACTTCCTCTCCGACTTCACCGAAAACAGCAATGAGAATTAAAAGTAGATGCATCTTGTGCAAAGTACTAGCAAGTTGTATTTTTGTATCGTCGGTGTGTGAATTAACTCCGATTTTTGGGACAGTGAGAAGACTGTGTGATTGGAAACTTTAATCTCCATTTTGGAGGGGACAGAGTGTGCAGGATCAATGAGTTGGTCCACACATTGGGAAGTGTTGCAGTATGTGTTGATCTTCCAAAGTAGTTTGAAAAGTGGCAACACAAGACTTATATAATACCAACCATCATGATCAACAGAAGACCTTTTCAAGCTAGAGGACACTCACCTTGGATGCAACTGTACTTTAACACTCCCAAAACGGAAGAGCCGTTCCTGCAAGTCGTAACCTCTGTGTACAGTCTGCTCTCCTGGAGAGGTCGATACTGACACTGTGTTTTGTTCCAGCAATTCGAAAAAGTACGACTGAAAGTTGTATCGCTCACTCCATGGATACACTGGAAGTTTCCTGCCTGACAACACTCAGCTGAACATCCATCAGTACACGTAGTGGTGCTGCCATTGAAGGCATGCTGCTCATCCAGGATGACGATTCTTGCATCATTAAAGCACGTCACGTTTTGGAAGGTACAAGGCTGATTCTGACGAAAGCATGTTTCGGCCTTGTTGACGCCTGCCTGGTTGTTTACTGCAATGAAAAGAAAATCACGTGCATGTTATGGAGTTAAACGAAAACAAATCGTTACGTTTTCGTCGCACTTCAACAAGGAAATGCCTCTAATAGATCCAATCATGTGATGGAGAACCATTAAATCTATCTATCTATCTATCTATCTATCTAAGACTCACAAAGGGAGGGTGGCCGGGGTCGGACTGACAACAGTACCAAAAATACGTCGTGACAAAAGCTTCCGACTAAAATTGTATTCTTTCTTGAACAAATAAATTTTGGCCCTGAAAAGGGCCGTTTGTTTCTTCGTCTCGAGCGCTGGCCGTCAGGCGTGAACCCCTGGGGTCGTGCCTGGCGGGACTGGCTGCTGCAGCAGGTCTGTGGCCAGCGGCTGCGGGTAGCGGCTCCTGTTGGTCGCTGTGGCGCAGGCGGCGGCGGCTTGTGGCTGCTGGAGTGGCTACGAGACCTGTGGCCCAAAGCAAGTTGTTGGCTGGCCTGCAAAGAAAGTGGTTGGCAGAAAGTGGTTGGCGAGCTTTCGGAGTACTCTCCTTCATCTGGCCGTAGTGTAGAGAGACAGCGGGTGGGATTACTTATGACCGGCAGGCGGTGAGAGGAGTTCACTCCAACCTCTCGGGCAGAGAGCACGGGAGGCACGTGTGAGGTACAGCTTCCTCATCTGTAATGTGCCATGAATCCCAGGTCGCGGTTGAGCCCTGCGTGATGGGTGTTCAATCTTCTCACGAGCTTCTGCTCTGCCACGCGACGTTGTCGGGTGTCATGCAGGTTGCCTTGCAGCACGCTCAAGAGCATGTCTGATGCCGAGTGCTCGTGCAAATTGAAGTGCTCAGCCACAGGTAGAGGCGACCGATTTCTGATCGTGGCCCGGTGCCCGTTCATGCGCTGCCTTAGTGGCTGGCATGTTTCTCCTACATACCACGCATTCGGGCACCCTCTGCGGCATCTGATC
>JAWQFJ010022210.1:20000-22500 GCA_034096865.1 Theodoxus fluviatilis
TACCACCTCCACCACCACTACAGCCACAACATCCTCCAATTCCGCCATTACCATCACCACCACCACCACCACCACCACCACGACCACCACCTCCACAACCACCTCCACCACAACCGCCACCACCACCACCACCACCACCACCTCCGCTGCCACCACCACCTCCGCTGCCACCACCACCACCATCACCATCACCACCACCACCAATACGACCACCACCACCACCACTACGACCACCACCACCACCACCACCTCCATCACCATCACCACCACCACCACCACCACCACCACCAACACCACCCCCACAGCCACCTCCGCTGCCACCTCCGCTGCCACCTCCGCTGCCACCACCACCACCACCACCAACACCATCACCACCACCACCGCTACGACGACCACCACCACCACTACGACCACCACCACCACCATCACCAACACCACCACCACCACCACCACCTCCACCATCACCACCATCACCACCACCACCACCACCACCTCCACCACCACCTCACCACCACCACCACCACCACCACCACCACCACCACCACCATCAACACCACCTCCACCACCACCATCACTACCATCGTCGCTTCTGATTTTACCATTTCCGTGACCTCACCAGTAATACGCCATCGAAAAATAACATTACAACAATAACTTTCTCAAACAATGATACCAGTATAACGACCAACATCAACTGTAACCATGCAGATTCACCACCTACTGCGACCACTACAACGACGACAGCGACTACAAAAACCACAAGGACGGTTACCGCTGTAACCATGACAGAACTTTTTGTCCAAACTCATGCGTTCCATCCTACACAGTGAAGCCATTATTGGAGTGGACTTTCCTCTACAGAGGTGTATATAGCAACAAAGCAAGAGAAGTCTTTCCAACCTTGGGGTAAGGCTGTCAAGAGCAGCAGCGTTGCCAGACAGAGCTGTAGCCCTCCCATTGCTGCACGTGTGTACCGGTACTGATTCTTGTTGGTGTTGCTCTGTCGTTCTTGTCCTTAAAGGCGAAGCTGCTTCCTGTAATATGCTAACGGACAGACTTTGTTGACATGAGATCTCATTGACAGATCATTGTCAAACATGACGCCTAAATTTCTAACAGACTGAGAGAAGACGATGTCACTGTGACCAATGGTTAGTTTGAGGGCCTGATCCGATTTGCCTCCCCCGCCCACCAGGAGTGCTTCAGATTTTGAGTCAGAGTTGGAGCTTGTTCCGGGTCATCCACCGATTCACGTCAGAGATACAGGGTTCGCTGGTAGAAAGAAGAGAGTGGATTTGACTGGGATGGGAGGAGTTGTAGAGCTGGGTATCATCAGCAAATTCACTGTGAGAGACTGAATGACTGTCAATTACATTGGAGAGTGGTTGGGTGTACAGTAGAAACAGCAGAAGACCCAGAACAGAGCCCTGAGGGACTTCGTACTTGAGAGGTGTAGGATCAGAAGCAAAACCCGAAATCGAAACAGTCTGTCTACGTTCTGAGAGATATGAATGCAGGAAGGAGAGTGCTAAGTTCCTAAAGCCAAAAGCGTTTCTAAGACGGGTGAGAAGAATCCCATGGTCTATTGTGTCGAACGCAGCACTCAAGTCCAACAGAGTAAGAAGAGAAACTTAGGAATTATCAGAATTAACGAGAAGATCGTTTAGAACACGGAGCAGAGCTGTTTCGGTGGAATGATGAGCACGATACGCGGATTGAAAACGTGCCAAAAGGTCATACTGGGACATGTGCTCCAGCAGCTGCTGCAAAGCTAACTTCTCTAACAATTTTGACAGAAAAGAAAGATTGGAGACTGGTTTATAATTACTAAGTTTGTTTGGATCCACCCATAAAAAATTTTTCTATAAAAATTTCTATAGATTTCTATAGAAATCTATAGAATTCTATAGAAATCTATAGAATTCTATAGAAATCTATAGCATTCTATAGAAGTTTCTATAGAATTCTATAGAGATTTCTATAGATTTCAATAGATTTCAATAGAATTCTATAGAAATCTATAGAATTCTATAGAAATTTCTATAGAATTTTTTTTTTATGGGATGTCCTGCTTCCACCATCACCACCACACCACCACCACATCACCACCACCACAAACACCACCACGACCACGACGCCACTACTACTACTACCACTACTACTACCACCACCACCACAACTACTACTGCTACTACTACTCCTACTAATACTACTATCTCTACTACTACCACTACCACTACTAATACTACTACAACAATGACTACCACTACGACTACGACTACTACTACTACTACTACTACAATACTACCACCACAACTACTATTAGCACTAATACTACTACCACTACTACTACTTCGACTACTACTACTACAACCTCTACTACTACGACTACTACTACTACTACTACTACTACTACTACTACTACTACTACTACTACTACTACTACTACTACTACTACTACTACTAATACAATACTACCACCACTACTACTATGACTACT
>JAWQFJ010022210.1:30000-42825 GCA_034096865.1 Theodoxus fluviatilis
CGTGAAAGCGAGCCGAAATTGGAAATAGGTTAGCAAGCATTGATGGGAGACGCAAGGAGTGCAGGGAGACGCAAGGAAAACAGGGAGAGGCAAGAGGTACAGGGAGAGGCAAGGAATGCTGGGAGAGGCAAGGAGTACAGGGAGACGCAAGGAGTACAGGGAGAGGCAAGAGGTACAGGGAGAGGCAAGGAGTGCTGGGAGAGGCAAGGAGTACAGGGAGACGCAAGGAGTACAGGGAGAGGCAAGACGTACAGGGAGAGGCAAGGAGTTGGAGACGCAAGGAGTACAGGGAGAGGCAAGAGGTACAGGGAGAGGCAAGGAATGCTGGGAGAGGCAAGGAGTACAGGGAGACGCAAGGAGTACAGGGAGAGGCAGGAGGTGAAGGGAGAGGCAAGGAGTACAGGGAGACGCAAGGAGTACAGGGAGAGGCAAGACGTACAGGGAGAGGCAAGGATCGCATGGAGAGGCAAGAGGTACAGGGAGAGACAAGGAGTGCTGGGAGAGGCAAGGAGTACAGGGAGACGCAAGGAAAGCAGGGAGAGGCAAGAGATACAGGGAGAGGCAAGGAGTACAGGGAGATGCAAGGAAAGCAGGGAGAGGCAAGAGATACAGGGAGAGGCAAGGAGTACAGAGAGACGCAAGGAGTACAGGGAGAGGCAAGAGATACAGAGAGATGCAAGGAAAGCAGGGAGAGGCAAGAGATACAGGGAGAGGCAAGGAGTACAGGGAGACGCAAGGAGAACAGGGAGACGCAAGGAGAACAGGGAGAGGCAAGAGATACAGGGAGAGGCAAGGAGCGCTGGGAGATGCAAGGAGTACAGAGAGACGCAAGGAGTGCAGGGAGAGGCAAGACGTGCAGGGAGAGGCAAGGAGTACAAGGAGACGAAAGAAGTACAGGGAGAGGTAAGGAGTACAGGGAGAGGTAAGGAGTACAGGGAGACGCAAGGAAAGCAGGGAGAGTCAAGGAGTGCAGTGAGAGGCAAGGAGTGCAGTGAGAGGCAAGGAGTACAGGGAGAGGCAAGGAGTGCAGGGAGAGGCAAGGAATACAGAGAGACGCAAGGAAAGCAGGGAGAGGCAAGAGATACAGGGAGAGACAAGGAGTACAGGGAGACGCAAGGAGAACAGGGAGATGCAAGGAGTACAGGGAGACGCAAGGAGAACAGGGAGATGCAAGGAGTACAGGGAGAGGCAAGAGATACAGGGAGAGGCAAGGAGTGCAGGGAGAGGCAAGGAGTGCTGGGAGATGCAAGGAGTACAGGGAGAGGCAAGGAGTGCTGGGAGAGGCAAGGAGTACAGAGAGACGCAAGGAGTGCAGGGAGAGGCAAGGAGTGCAAGGAGAGGCAAGGAGTACAGGGAGACGAAAGGAATACAGGGAGACGAAAGGAATACAGGGAGAGGTAAGGAGTACAGGGAGACTCAAAGAGTGCAGGGAGAGGCAAGGAGTGCAGGGAGAGTCAAGGAGCACAGGGAGAGGTAAGAGGTACAGGGAGAGGCAAGGAGTACAGGGAGAGGCAAGGAGTACAGGGAGAGTCAAGGAGCACAGGGAGAGGCAAGGAGTGCAGGGAGAGGCAAGGAGTGCAGGGAGAGTCAAGGAGCACAGGGAGAGGTAAGAGGTACAGGGAGAGGCAAGGAGTACAGGGAGACGCCAGGAGTGCAAAGAGAGGCAAGGAGTGCAGGCAGACGTAAGGAGTGCAGGGGGACGCAAGGAGTGCAGGGAGAGGCAAGGAGTGCAGGGAAACGCAAGGAGTGAAGGGAGACGTAAGGAGTGCAGGGAGACGCAAGGAGTGCACTGAGACGCAAGAAGTGCAGGGAGACGCAAGGAGTGCAGGGAGAGGCAAGGAGTGCAGGGAGACGAAGGAGTGCAGGGAGAGGCAAGGAGTGCAGGGAGACGAAGGAGTGCAGGGAGAGGCAAGGAGTGCAGGGAGACGTAAGGAGTGCAGAGAGAGGCAAGGAGTACAGGGAAAGACAAGGAGTGCAGGGAAAGGCAAGGAGTAGGGAGAGGCAAGAGATACAGGGAGATGCATGCAGTGCAGGGAGAGGCAAGGAGTACAGGGAGAGGCAAGGAGTGCAGGGAGAGGCAAGGAGTGCAGGGAGATGCAAGCAGTGCAGGGAGAGGCAAGGAGTACAGGGAGAGGCAAGGAGTGCAGGGAGAGGCAAGCAGTGCAGGGAGAGGCAAGGAGTACAGGGAGAGGCAAGGAGTGCAGGGAGATGCAAGCAGTGTAGGGAGAGGCAAGGAGTACAGGGAGAGGCAAGGAGTACAGGGAGATGCAAGGAGTGCAGGGAGAGGCAAGGAGTGCATAGAGAGGCAAGGAGTACAGGGAGAGGCAAGGAGTGCAGGGAGAGGCAAGGAGTGCAGGGAGACGTAAGGAGTGTAGGAATAAGCAAGGAGTGCAAGGAGAGGCAAGAGGTGAAGGGAGACGCAAGGAGTCCAGGGAGACGCAAGGAGTGCAGGGAGACGTAAGGAGTGTAGGGAGAGGCAAGGAGTGCAAGGAGAGGCAGGAGGTGAAGGGAGAGGCAAGGAGTGCAGGGAGACGCAAGGAGTGCAGGGAGAGGCAAGGAGTGCAGGGAGAGGCAAGGAGTGCAGGGAGACGTAAGGAGTGTAGGAAGAAGCAAGGAGTGCAAGGAGAGGCAAGAGGTGAAGGGAGACGCAAGGAGTGCAGGGAGACGCAAGGAGTGCAGGGAGACGTAAGGAGTGTAGGGAGAGGCAAGGAGTGCAAGGAGAGGCAGGAGGTGAAGGGAGAGGCAAGGAGTGCAGGGAGACGCAAGGAGTGCAGGGAGAGGCAAGGAGTGCAGGGAGAGGCAAGGAGTGCAGGGAGAGGCAAGAAATACAGGGAGACGCAAGGAGTGCAGGGAGAGATAAGGATTGCAGGGAGAGGCAAGGAGTACAAGGAGAGGCAAGAGGTGAAGGGAGACGCAAGGAGTGCAGGGAGACGCAAGGAGTGCAGGGAGAGGCAAAGAGTGCAGGGAGAGGCAAGGAGTGCAGGGAGACGCAAGGAGTGCAGGGAGAGGCAAGGAGTGCAGTGAGAGGCAAGGAGTGCAGGGAGAAACAAGGAGTACAGGGAGAAGTAAGGAGTGCAGTGAGAGGCAAGGAGTGCAGGGAGAGGCAAGGAGTGCAGTAAGAGGCAAGGAGTACAGGGAGAGGCAAGGAGTGCAGGGAGAGGCAAGGGGTACAGGGAGAGGCAAGGAGTGCAGTGAGAAGCAAGGAGTACAGGGAGAGGCAAGGAGTGCAGGGAGAAACAAGGAGTACAGGGACACGCAAGGAGTGCAGTAAGGCGCAAGGAGTGCAGGAATAGGCAAGGAGTGCAGGGAGAGGCAAGGAGTGCAGTAAGAGGCAAGGAGTACAGGGAGAAGCAAGGAGTGCAGGGAGTGGCAAGGAGTGCAGGGAGAAACAAGGAGTACAGGGACACGCAAGGAGTGCAGTAAGACGCAAGGAGTGCAGGGAGAGGCAAGGAGTACAGGGAGAGGCAAGGAGTGTAGGGAGAGGCAAGAAGTGCAGGGAAACGATAGAAGTGCAGAGATAGGCAAGGTGTACAGGGAGAGGCAAGGAGTGCAGGGAGACGCAAGGAGTACAGGGAGACGCAAGGAGTGGAAGGAGAGGCAAGAGGTCCAGGGAGACGCAAGGAGTACAGGTAAAGGCAAGGAGTGCAGGGAGAGGCAAGAGGTACAGGGAGAGGCAAGGAGTACATGGAGAGGCAAGAGGAACAGGGAGAGGCAAGGAGTACAGGGAGAGGCAAGGAGTACAGGGAGAGGCAAGGAGTGCAGGGAGAGGCAAGGAGCACAGGGAGACGCAAGGAGTACAGGGAGAGGCAAGTAGTGCAGGGAGAGGCAAGAAGTGCAGGGAGACGCAAGGAGTGCAGGGAGACGCAAGGAGTGCAGTGAGAGGCAAGGAGCACAGGGAGAGGCAAGGAGTGCATAGAAAGTCAAGGAGTGCAGGGATACGCAAGGAGTGCAGTGAAAGGCAAGGAGCACAGGGAGACGCAAGGAGTACAGGGAGAGCAGGGAGACGCAAGGAGTGCAGTGTGAGGCAAGGAGCACAGGGACACGCAAGGAGTACAGGGAGACGCAAGGAGTGCAGGGAGACGCAAGGAGTGCAGTGTGAGGCAAGGAGCACAGGGACACGCAAGGAGTACAGGGAGACGCAAGAGGTGCAGGGAGACGCAAGGAGTGCAGTGAAAGGCAAGGAGCACAGGGAGACGCAAGGAGTACAGGGAGACGCAAGGAGTGCAGTGAGAGGCAAGGAGCACAGGGAGACGCAAGGAGTACAGGGAGACGCAAGGAGTACAGGGAGAGGCAAGGAGTGGAGGGAGAGGCAAGGAGTGCAGGGAGAGCCGCAAGGAGTGCAGGGAGAGGCAAGGAGTACAGGGAGAGACAAGAGATGCAGGGAGAGGCAAGAGATACAGGGAGAAGCAAGGAGTACAGGGAGAGGCAAGAGATACAGGGAGAGGCAAGGAGTACAGGGAGAGGCAAGGAGTGCAGGGAGAGGCAAGGAGTGCAGGGAGAGGCAAGGAGTGCAGGGAGAGGCAAGGAGTACAGGGAGAGGCAAGAGGTGCAGGGAGAGGCAAGGAGTACAGGGAGAGGCAAGAGGTGCAGGGAGAGGCAAGAGGTACAGGGAGAGGCAAGGAGTACAGGGAGAGGCAAGAGGTGCAGGGAGAGGCAAGAGGTACAGGGAGAGGCAAGAGGTACAGGGAGAGGCAAGGAGTACAGGGAGAGGCGAGAGGTGCAGGGAGAGGCAAGAGGTACAGGGAGACGCAAGGAGTACAGGGAGAGGCAAGAGGTACAGGGAGACGCAAGGAGTACAGGGAGAGGCAAGAGGTGCAGGGAGAGGCAAGAGTTACAGTAATAGGCAAGGCTTGCAGGGAGAGGCAAGAGGTGCAGGGAGAGGCAAGAGGTACAGGGAGAGGCAAGGAGTGCAGGGAGAGGCAAGGAGTACAGGGAGAGGCAAGAGGTGCAGGGAGAGGCAAGGAGTAGAGGGAGAGGCAAGAGGTGCAGGGAGAGTCAAGAGGTACAGGGAGAGGCAAGGAGTAGAGGGAGAGGCAAGAGGTGCAGGGAGAGGCAAGAGGTACAGGAGAGGCAAGGAGTACAGGGAGAGGCAAGAGGTGCAGGGAGAGGCAAGAGTTACAGTAATAGGCAAGGCTTGCAGGGAGAGGCGAGAGGTGCAGGGAGAGGCAAGAGTTACAGGAAGAAGCAAGGTGTGCAGGGAGAGGTAAGAGGTACAGAGAGAGGCAAGGAGTACAGGGAGAGGCAAGAGTTACAGTAATAGGCAAGGCTTGCAGGGAGAGGCGAGAGGTGCAGGAAGAGGCAAGAGTTACAGTAATAGGCAAGGCTTGCAGGGAGAGGCGAGAGGTGCAGGGAGAGGCAAGAGTTACAGGAAGAAGCAAGGTGTGCAGGGAGAGGTAAGAGGTACAGAGAGAGGCAAGGAATGCAGGGAGAGGCAAGAAGTGCAGGGAGACGCACTTTTTCTTGAATGTCCACACCTTTTTAGCTTTCTTCCAACTGAATAATTTTTCAAAATGCTATTTATTATATGTTATATATAGATATAAAACCTACCATCTGAATATCTTCTTTACTTTGGAATCAATGACTCTTTATGTATTGACTATTTTAAAATGCTATCACCACCGCACCTAATTTCTCGAGTACAGATGCTTTTTTACTTTATTAAACAAACATGTATATGTGTATTCACCACAGCACCTACTAATCTTTATAGTGTTGATACTTTTTATTCTATTGAATATCTCTAATTTTAAAAATACTATCACCACAGCACTTAATTCTCCTAGTTTATGAGGCCTCTAATTCCATGATATATTTTTAAAAGTATATCATCACAACACCTACTTTTCTTGAGTATCGACGCTTTTTATTCTATTTCAATTTGTTTTAATACCATAATCAGAGCTGAGGCTACATCCCCATGGATTTGGCGCAGGAGGCAGTGCCCAAGTGGGTCGTGATTAAGTTTGCATCCCACACTAATATCCCAAGTGGCACACAATGCTTGGGGCCGCCCATGTCCAAGCTGCTGGAGCAGGCCCCGAAAGCTGCACGGACGTGGGTTGCAGCTGAGGAGGGGGTACTTAGCGGCATCTGCCGTTTGTGAAGCGTTAGCGCTCACTCTTCTAGGGTGTCGATGCTTCTTATTCTATTGAATATTTTAAATGCTGTAATCTGAGCATCTGCTTTGTTTAGGTGTTCATGAGTCTCGTTTCATTACATCCTAAATTGACAGTAGTAGAATCAGAGCACCTACTTGTCAGTTTTTGCCACGCGCTCAGCCTCTGGCCACCACACGTGTGCCGTGGTCAGCAGGAAGACGGCGAAGCCCAGCAGGAGGCCCGGGATCCAATACTGTGTGGTGTAGACCTGCACCAGGCTCCACCACCCACAGGCTGCTATCGCTTTGGGCCACTTCAACCCGAAGGAGGTCAAGGTCTTACCCATGGCCTCCTCCTTGTAGGCAGCAAAGGTCACGACGAGGGTGAGGGGCGTGGCCAGAACCAGGGGTAGGGCGAAGCAGAGACGCTGGGCGTGGATCTTGCAGGCAGCCTTGGCCAGCTTGAAGCTGATACCGCTGCACACGATCGTCACAAACGCCACGTAGAAAGGGCGACTACTCAGTTTCCCGTCAAGAGTTATCTCTCCTGAGGAGAGAACCGGCCAGACACAGTTGTCCGCACTTGCTTCCTGGAAGAAGAGTGCTCTTGTGCACTGCAGTGAGCGCGTGCCGAAGAAGATCACAGGAAGCAGTAGAGTGGCTGCCATCTTCACCAGGGAGGACAGCAGCGTCACCTTAGAACGGTGCTTGTCTATGGCGTGCACGATTGTCTTCACAGAGTAGGACCTGTCATCCTTGCTCTGCGATGCCCTTTGACCCTTGACCTTGCGCTCGCGTCTCCCCGGGTCCTGTGGCAGGAAGTTTTCCCACCAGCCACAGGAGATGAGCAGCAAAGATATGGGGACCATGGCTACCTGCAACAGCAAACGCAGTAATGTAAACATAGCAAATGCATCCAACTATGATGCACTGGGAGCATACACAAGGACATCAATCACGAAGATGACGAAGGCAGTAGAGGTATTAGAGTGACACAGAACGGGGACTGTATTTCTCTATACAAGGAGCAAGGAGTTTGAATAGACAGAGATACACTGAAGTGCTAACAAGACATAGTGGCACAGAACGCGGATTGCGCATTTCTGTAAGAGGAGCAGGCAGTTTATGTAGACAGACAATGGAGTGCAATAGAGACATAGTGACACAGACCTGAAATAGATATCTCAATACCAGGAGCAGCAGGATGTGTAGATGGACAATGTAGACACGAGAGTGTTACAGAGACACGGATCTGGGATGTGCATCTATATTCAAAGAGTACGGTATGTACACTGACTAGACCCCGGAGTGTCACAGAGACTTAGAGACACAGAACAGGGATGCATATTTCTATACAAGGAGCACGAAAACTGAAGTGTTATAGAAACGCAGTCACAGAACAAGGGTTTATATCTCTACACAAGACAAAAGTATTATATAGACAGACGGCCACTACATGGGTTATAGAACATAGTGGCACATACCTCAGATGCATATTTCCTTTATAAGGAGCACGGTGTGGACTTAGACAAAAGACACTACAATTGCATAGAGATATATCTTTTAATGACATATACCTGAGACGTATTTCTTCATTACTCTCAGAATATACTAGGTGACTAGGGAAAAGACCTATGACAGCTGGGAAAGACTAGCGAAACGAAATATTGGAATTCGGGTCATGTAAGCAGCCGCTGGTAAAGTGTAGTGTAGGCAGGAAAAAGACAACGCGGAGTATTAGTAGCTCAGCTGGTAGAGCTTCTCGGGCGCTAACCGAAAGGTCGCTGGTTCACTCCCCGCCTGTGGTCTCACAATTCTCCTGTTTGTCTCTCGCAGTGCTTTGCTTCTCTAAGTCAAACCTGCTACGTAGACAGACGGACACGAGAGGCTTATACGAACGTGTGATGTGAATATCTGTTCGAGGAGCAGGACGTGTATTTAGACAAACACTAGAAGGTGATAGAGGCATTGTAAAACAGCCATGGGATGTATATAAACACAAGATAAAGGTATCTTTTAGACAGATCGACACTAGAGGATTATACATGTACATGTACAAATGTAGTGATAAATACGAGAGTACCTGTGACGCGTATCTAAATATAGGATGTGTACTTGGACACTGGAGTGTCATGGAAACATACCACAGTGCCATACAGACATATTGACATTCCAGTGTTAAACAGAGACGGTATCACTGGAATGCCATGGAGACACTGGGACATTGGAATGTTATAGAGACATTGTGACCCTGGAATGTTGTAGAGACATGGTGACATTGGAGTGTCATGGAGACATGGTGACACTGGAGTGTTAAAGAGACATGGTGACATTGGAGTGTTATAGACATGGTGACATTGGAGTGTCATTGAGACATGGTGACATTGCAGTGTTATAGAGACATGGTGACATTGGAGTGTCATAGTGACATGATGACATTGGAGTGCTATAGAGACATGGTGACATCGGAGTGCTATAGGGACATGGTGACATTGGAGTGCTATAGAGACATGGTGACACTGGAATGTCATAGAGACATGGTGACACTGAAGTGTCATGGAAACATGGTGACACTGAAGTGTCATGGAGACATGGTGACACCGGAGTGTTATAGAGACATGGTGACTTTGGAGTGTTATAGATTCATGGTGACACTGCAGTGTTATAGAGATACAGTGATATTGGAGTGTCATAGAGATATAGTGACATTGGAGTGTAATTGAGACTTGGTGAAATTCGAGTGTTATAGAGACATGGTGACATTGGAGTGTCATGGACACATAGTGATATTAGAGTGTTATTGAGACCTGGTGACATTGGAGTGCTATAGGGACATGGTGACATTGGAATGTTATAGAGAAATGGTGACACTGGAGTGTTATAGAGAGATTGGGACATTGGAGTGTTATAGAGACATCATGACACTGAAATGTCATTGAGACATGGTGACATCAAAGTGTTATAGAGACATGGTGACATTGAAGTGCCACAGAGACATGGTGATATTGGAGTGTTATAGAGACATCATGACACTGAAATGTCATTGAGACATGGTGACATTGGAGTGTTATAGAGACATGGTGACATTGAAGTGCCACAGAGACATGGTGACATTGGAGTGTAATAGAGACATCGTGACACGAAAATGTCATTGAAACATGGTGACATTGGAGTGTTATAGAGACATCGTGACACTGAAATGTCATTGAGACATGGTGACATTAGAGTGCCACAGATACATGGTGACATTGGAGTGTTATAGAGACATCGTGACACGGAAATGTCATTGAGACATGGTGACATTGGAGTGTTATAGAGGCATAGTGACACTGGAGTGTCATGGAGACATTTGGACACTGAAGTGTTATAGAGACATGGTGACATTGGAATGTCGTAAAGACATAGGGACACTGGAGTGTTATAGATTCATGGTGACATTGGAGTGTTATAGAGACATGGTGACACTGGAATGTGGTAGACACATAGGGACATTGGAGTGTTATAGATTCATGGTGACACTGGAGAGTCATGGAGACGTGGTGACATTGCCCTGTTATAGGGACATGGTGACACTAGATTGTTATAGAGACATGGTGACATTGGAGTGTTATAGGGATATGGTGACATTGGAGTGTCATTGAGACATGGTGACACTGGAGTGTTATAGAGACATGGTGACACTGGAGTGTTATAGAGACATGGTGACATTGGAGTGTCATTGAGACATGGTGACATTGGAGTGTTATAGGGACATAGGAACATTGGAGTGTTATGAGGACATAGGTACATTGTAGTGTTATGGAAACATGGTGTCACTGGAATGTCATAGAGATATAGGGACATTGGAGTGTTATGGAAACATGGTGACATTGGAATGTTATTGAGACATGGTGACATTGGAGTGTTATAGAGACATGGTGACACTGGAATGTCATGGAGACATGGTGACATTAGAGTGTTATAGAGACATAGGGACACTGGAGTGTTATAGAAACATGGTGACATTGGAGTGTCATGGAAACATGGTGACATTGAAGAGTTATTGAGACATAGGGACATTGGAGTGTTATGGAAACATAGTGACACTAGAGTGTCATGGAGACACAATGACACTGGAATGTGGTAGAGACATAGGGACGTTGGAGTGTCATGGACATATGGTGACATTGGAGTGTCATGGAGACATGGTGACATTGGAGTGTCATGGAGACACTTGAGTGTTAGTGAGACATAGCGACACTTGTTATAGAGACATAGGGACACTTGAGTGTTAGTGAGACATAGCGACACTTGTTACAGAGACATAGGGACACTTGAGTGTTAGTGAGATATAGCGACACTTGTTACAGAGACATAGGGACATTGGATTGTCATTGAGACGCTGTGACATTAGAGTGGTGTCAGACACAGTAACACAGACCTGAACTGGGGAGTGTCCGTGTTGCTGCCACAGCAGAGTCAGTGCCGCCACGTATCCCAGACTGAGGCAGGCCACCAGCACCCTGAACACCAGCCTGGCCACCTCCCTGCCTCGACTGCATCATCATCATCATCATCATCATCATCATCATCATCATCGTCGTCGTCGTCGTCGGCGGCGGCGGCGGCGGCGGCGGCGTCGTCGTCGTCGTTGTCGTCGTCATTGTCATCGTCGTCGTAGAAGTCAACCTTATCAACAACAGCAGTATCATTTATGTTATCGTCATTTCTGTAGTCATGATCGTCATCAAAATCGTAAAGATTTGCCGCAAAGAAGAGGAACAAGACAACTACTGCATTCAGTGCCTCTTGAAAATCAAACTGTCGTCAGACACGAATGTGTGAGTGTATGAAACGATGAAAGGCAATTTTCGGTGGATGCTTACCTATCACGAATCTAAGCAAAAGACAAAAACACAGTAACACGAGCAGTGAGACAAGGAGTGATAGCCAAGAACAACCAATAGCCAAGCTGCGAGCAGGGTCAAATGTGAAGATGTAGAGCCGGTGGTAAGGTTCCAGCTGTGGGGGCTCGAAGCTTGATGGTAGAAGGGCGCAGGCATGAGACAAGTCGTAGCTGCTTTCCACAACTGTATTTACCCATGGGTACAGGAGCTGCTTTCCACAACTGTATTTACCCATGGGTACAGGAGCTGCTGGCTGGTCCGAGGCCGGATAGTAATGGCCTGGACCAACCATATACTGCACCGTGGTGGCAGTGGTCTCTCTCGTCTCGTGTGCCGTTATTCCTTAACAAGGGAATGCACGGACCTCACAGGAGCCAGGGTGTGGGTTGTTTCCAATCCTAACCATGGGTTCTGAGTTTGTGCTCCAATTTGGCAGAAAAGAAAGATTACTTAATTTAACTTGCTTTGAAATTACTTCTGAGAAATTTTGTCTCATTCAGCATAACACAGTCTATCGAATGAATCAAATGCCGTTGCAAGTAGCTGTCTTACTTGAGGGAAAACATAAGATTTTAGTAAAGATGTGAAAATTATGATGCCAGTGTAGGGGAACGGTTCATTAGCCTCGGGTCATGTTTATCTACCGAGTGAATGACAGGGCAGCTGCACCAACTATCAGACCACAGCAGAGGAGGGGTACCAGAGAGGTTAGCTGGTCAGCTTGCATTGCACACAGGATGGGGGGTTGGGGGGGGGGAGGGTTGGAAGGAGGTCTGACACAGAGGTTGGTGGTAGGGAAGAGACACAAGCAAGGATGAGTGAATAGAAGATGAACACAGTAGATGTGCAATACACTTGGTGATAGGCGCACCTTATCACACATCAATCAGAATACTTATGCAAATCAGCTGTGCCTTAGCATACCGAACTGAGAAGAGAAGTGTGTGTTGACCTTCCGTCACTTCCCTTGACCACAAGGAAGTGCAAGCCAATGGCACACTGGCGTCATTACAATGTCCGCAGCGGGCAGGAAATGAATGAATGACCACATCAACAGAACACTCCACAAACAGGCCACGTGGTAGAGAACAGCAATTTCAAAGGTGGTGGTAACATAGATCTGTCCTGCTGACGCTACTTGCATTCATGAGCAACTCCAGCATTACATGCCAAGCTTTCACCCACAAGGTGTAGTGCATACTGTACGCCACAGCTCTGATCGCGCGCGCGCGTGTGCGTGTGTGGGTGTGCGTGTGAGTATGTGTGTGGAAATGTGCAATCGTGTACGGAGAGAGAAAGAGAGAGAGAGAGATAGAGAGAGAGAGATAGAGAGAGAGAGATAGAGAGAGAGATAGAGAGAGAGAGAGAGAGGTAGAGAGACGTCGAGAGAGAGAGATAGATATATAGAGATAGATAGATAGAGAGATAGAGAGAGAGATAGAGAGAGAGATAGACAGATAGAGAAATAGAGATAGAGAGAGATATATATATATATAGAGAGATAGAGAGATAGATAGATATATAGAGAGATAGATAGAGAGAGAGATAGATACATAGATAGAGAGAGATAGATATATAGAGAAATAGATAGAGAGAGAGAGGTAGAGAGAGAGAGGTAGAGAGAGATAGAGAGAGATAGAGAGAGAGAGGTAGAGAGAGAGACGTCGAGAGAGAGAGAGATAGATATATATAGAGAGATAGATAGATAAATAGATAGATAGATAGATAGAGAGAGGTAGAGAGAGATAGAGAGAGAGAGGTAGAGAGAGAGACGTCGAGATATATATATATATATATATATATATATATATATATATATATATATATATATATATATAT
>JAWQFJ010022211.1:0-2500 GCA_034096865.1 Theodoxus fluviatilis
TATATATATATTCTGTTCTAATCCTGGAGCTTTGTATAACCGTGCTCTACCCAATGAAGGGAAAACTTGAAGAAATTTAAACTAATTTCTATGTTTTCCTGACATACTTTCCAGTAGACAACTTATTGACCCACCCACCTCCTCGTTTGTGCATTTGCTCGGGTTATCTTAGCATTGTCAAAGTGATGGAACGTGCTAGCTGCAGGCTTATATACATGGCAGGTGCGGGCGTTGGCAGTGGCCTCCCTTGCCACGGCCTATCTGCCTGTGTATAAGCAATCGGATTGGCCGATGCAGTCTGGCACGTGTGGGTAATAATTATTCAAATTCTTTTTTCGAGGTCAAAAGGTCATATATCTCTGGTTGTCTACTGGTAAGTATGTCAGGAAAACATAGAAATTAGTTTAAATTTCTTCAATTTCCACGACAGCCGTATCTGGCATTTGAACACGATATTGCAGCGCAGTTTTCTCTTCCGTGCCTTCGTTGCTTCATTTCAGCTATGAGAGAATGAAAGCGTCGATTCTAATTCCAGCTAGAAACAACACAGTGTTCAGAGTTGTGCGAGGAAAAGCTTTCTAACCTATTGACGCCAGACGAAGAAGACCTTCACGTGGAAGATGAAGCCGAAGGAAGCGCAGAGATACGCGGTCGTAAAGAGCGCGTACCCCCTTTTGCCCGCGACCCCGCCACCCCAGACGAGTCGACTCCATTATCCCACACGCTACGAACACGACCCGCACGGGGAAGTTCCGCCATGACAGGCACACGGTGTAGAACAGCACCGGCGCCCAGAAAAGCGAACACACAACCACAAAACGAATGCTTAGACAAGCAAGCAGCAACGCCACTAGCAAGTCTACGCTAGCCTGACAAAGCAATGACACGCCAACTCAACAGCGAACAGAGGCGCGCGCACTCAAATATACCAGGCCAACAAAAATTCCAAACGTAAACACAACAAGCGCCCAACTGACGTCAAACAGCGCAATAGACATTATTCACGCAGCGGCCATTTTGAAATCGAAAACGAGACTAAGTCCGCAAATTTAATGGCGCCCAGCGTCTATGGCGAAACCGAAGGCTTCTTCATCACATAGACACTGCTGTGTTCCTTATTGCGAGAACGATGATCGATATGACGAGAACTCCAGACTGTCCTTTTTCAAATTCCCCACATACAAGAAGCAGAAGAAACTATGGATCTGGAAGATTCGGCGTGATCCTGGCAAAAAATTCAAGGCAACAAGAGCTTAGATTTAGGTCTTGTAAAAGCAAAAAAAAAGTTAAATCATCTAACCAGAACATTCAAGATCCTCATAAAAACACCATATTTGTCATATCTTTTCATCAACTCAACTACACTTCTTACGAAATAAAGTCATTTCTACAACTTGAGATACGAATAAAAGCGACAAGGCTTCAGATAGTGCCTCACGAGGAGCGCACATGTTTGTGATGTAAAACGTGACCTTCATTACAGTATTACACTACGAGTGATCTTATCCGATACCAGTTGATGTTTTACCCCTCTGCTAAGATTATAATACAACCTTAGGAATATTTGTGTTGAACCTTTTACTGGTGAACGTATTGCATAGCATCAGACAATACTAGCATTGTACACGATGTCAACAGCAGGCAGGTTCGAGGACAACAATGTATTTATAATCTATCCGGGTGCCGCTGAGGTCCGCGCGTCAGCTATAAATAGAAGTGCGCGAAGCTTGGATTTGTAAAATGTATTTCACGACCTATTGACGCAATCAACATACATCTTTGATAAATTAAGACAGCCCATGGTTATATTAGCATGATAAATTAACATATAGGCTTACTGACCTTATTTCAAGAAACACCATTCATAATGATCAACACTACGAACCAAGCAGACGAACACGATCGAACCGCAGCCCTACGCCAGCAGACGATCGAGATAACTAAATGTTTCATGTAAAACTCGAATGAGTTGTATTATAATCTTAGCAGAGGGGTAAAACATCAACTGGTATCGGATAAGATCACTCGTAGTGTAATACTGTAATGAAGGTCACGTTTTACATCACAAACATGTGCGCTCCTCGTGAGGCACTATCTGAAGCCTTGTCGCTTTTAAATGTTTTATTCGTATCTCAAGTTGTAGAAATGACTTTATTTCGTAAGAAGTGTAGTTGAGTTGATGAAAAGATATGACAAATATGGTGTTTTTATGAGGATCTTGAATGTTCTGGTTAGATGATTTAACTTTTTTTGGCTTTTACAAGACCTAAATCTAAGCTCTTGTTGCCTTGAATTTTTTGCCAGGATCACGCCGAATCTTCCAGATCCATAGTTTCTTCTGCTTCTTGTATGTGGGGAATTTGAAAAAGGACAGTCTGGAGTTCTCGTCATATCGATCATCGTTCTCTAGTATAAGGAACACAGCAGTGTCTATGTGAGGATGAAGCCTTCGGTTTCGCCATAGACGCTGGACGCCATTAAATTTGCGGACTTAGTCTCG
>JAWQFJ010022211.1:5000-22423 GCA_034096865.1 Theodoxus fluviatilis
TAGGAACTCTGCGTATGAAGAGATATCTGAGCGATCGCGTCAATCAATCAATGATCGCGATATTGTGGATTATCGTTCGGATTTTGTTTATTTCCTAAAAATAGCATCCCAGATATATATTCATAATTACTCATGAAAGTCAAGCATTCCTGTATTGACGCCACCATCATATGATAAAAGTATCTTTGTTGAACAGTTCCACTTCATTCTTCGTCGACATCCAATTGTTTTCTGATCGATTGAAATGTAGAGTTTGTATCTTATCTCAGTGGTACAGGGGAAGTAACATTAACTAAGCTAACTTCGTAGTCTGCACCAGGTTATTTCCCTTGTCACTTCTTCGGAGAGAAAAGTACGTTGCAACCACTGTCTTCTGTGTTGCTGTGTAAATGTATAGTCTAGCTTATATCTTCTCAGTAACTCTGAAAGAGATTACATTCATTTTCAACGTGTTATACATCTGTTTGATTGAGAGATTACCGTATTAACGGGAGAGCATTCCAGGGCCGGACTAGGTACAGTGAAGGGGGGGGGTTGCAAAAGGGGGTCCAGGTACAAAGTTGCAGAAAAATCAGCGGTTGCGGACTGGATAGGCTCCTACACAAGTACCGGTGTGACATCGCCGATGGTAACTAATCGCGCATGGTTCTGCGCATGCGTCAAAACCGAAAGTGACGCGTGTATCGCGCCTTGTTCAAAGGTGATGTGCCGCGAGACTTTAGATTTTGTGTTTTTCGGTCAATGTGTTCATTTATTGACCGAAAAACACAAAATCTAAAGTCTCGCGGCACATCACCTTTGAACAAGGCGCGATACACGCGTCACTTTCGGTTTTGACGCATGCGCAGAACCATGCGCGATGAAGTTACCATCGGCGATGTCACACCGGTTGTCCCCAGGTTTTGCTGCCGATCCGGTCAAGAATCGGATCGGTTGATTCATTTGCATTCAATCAGGCCTGGTTCTTGTCGATAGGGCTGGCTCTATGAAGATTCTTTTTTCTTAAAGGGGTAGGGAGGGGGGGGGGGAGGGGGGAAGGCTTGAATTTTCTCCCTGGATTTACAATTGATTGAAACCGCCCATCCGCTCACCTCCCACCAACCCCCTCCCCAAGAAAAAAAAGCAAAAAAAAAAACCCTACATAATTGAGGTGCATGTTTAGGCTGGGGGTGGGGGTGGGTGGGTGGGTACGCAACCCCTGTAAACCCCCCCCCCTAGTCCGGCCCTGCATTCTCAGAGTATTTGCAACAACGTTTCATACAAGCCTTAATTATTGCAGTTAGGCTAATTCTTGTCATTATTGACGCACTACATATGTAACTGCATACAGTATACTTACCTTGCACCTTGCTTTAGCAAAAGGAACCTATTTTCAAATAGTCCGTGGTATTATTTCTTTCCATTGTGCATAACATCTAGGTTTGGCAACCGTAGTTTCAATTTAAGCCATAATGTTTATTACGCATGCGCAGTCATCTTGCATGGAAAACATTACATCCCAGAATTCGTGCCCTAGTGGGACCCTAGCTCATTAAATGCCTCGTGAACGTTAGATCGAGTCATGCCTTGCATGCATGCAAGTGCAGTTTTGCTGTTTGTTATGTGGAGACATTCACATGGCTGATATGACACCTGACTGATTCAAATGGCGAGATAATTTAAAACAAAAGAGGCTCGGATATTTGACAGTTTTCGTGTTTCAACAAGCTGGTATATCAGACGTCTGCCGACTCTGCAAAGTAATAATATTTTCTTTGCGTTGCACAGCAAACCTCACTACAAATACACCGTGACGTTTATTTGCATGCACGGTTTAAAATCGATGCAACGTACGTGACCTGTATAATCTCCTCTCGATATATCCATGCTGGAGAGAGAAGGGACGTACTATGTTAAATAGTTCGAGAAGCAGGAGGGCTGGGATCGAGGCGCAGGTAAAGACCATTCTGTGAACCCGAGTCAGTAGGCAAAATCTCTATAGACTAGATATGGGTAAATATTGCATGGAAATGATTGAGGGGGGGGGGGGGGGAGGGGGGGGGGGGGGGCAGGAGAGGGGAAAAAGGGGGGTGGGGAGGAAGGGGCGGTGCATGGTGGGAACTTAAGACGATGGTGAGAAGGCGTAAATGAAGGGAAGTGGACAGGGCATGCATGGGTAGTGGAGAGAGGGAAACGGGGATAGGGTGTTTTGGGTGGGTGGGTGGGTGGGGGGTGGAGTGCGGGGTTGAGGTGGTGGGGAGTTGGAGGGGGTTGGGGGTGGGGCGCTAGAGGCCCCGGTTGAGAGCTGAATCTTTCTGTATTGCGATATCGTATTTACATGTGAGACACTCGATCGATCGTCGATCTTGATCAGTTAATGTAATTATTAAAGTGTACGTGTTAATTTGAATTTTTGCTCCCTATATCGAAATTGATTCATTAAATAGTAGTTTGGTACACTGCTTTGCTAAGTAAGAACTCCGCTCACAAGACAATATATCTCTTGCCATATGGCGTTAAGAAATTTTCTAATAAGTGCTTGAAAGCCAGTTTGGATCAAGGCATGTCGACAAGTTTTACTTCAATACAGATGTGTGTGTGTAATAATTAAGTATGCAAATAGGGACTGGATTTAATGTCTGACAATTCAATTTATTTCAGACCTGAGCTCGTGATTATAAACAGCTTCTGCTACTGACCCTATACATGATAGCCATGCAACCTATTCTACATTCCTTATAGAAACACGCTGAGTGCGCTGAGCATGCATCTAAAAAGTTTTCCTGCAGTATTTCACCTTCGCGACTACCTGAAATTTGGCATGATTTGGCGAGCAAGCGATTTTCCGTGATGCTATAGATTCTCACTATTAGATCGTAATGCAAACAGAGATTGTGGGCCTCTGGCGTTACAAAAATCACAGCGCATCGCATCGCGTGCCCCCAAAACCGTGCTCCCGTAACTGTCAGCCAGAGCATCTATGGCGTGTTTGACTGCAGTTTATTAATACCTATGTTGCAATCTATAGCCTTCTACGCGCAGGAGGACGATATGGTTTTGGAGAAACTCGAATTGTAAGATGTGAACGTTCAAGGGCTTGAGACACAACACTACCACTACCAGCTAGTGGAGCGAAATGACTGCAGAAGGGCGTGCATTCTAGTGTTGGCAGCTGAATTACAACGTGCATTGTATGCAGTGGTGCCAAACAGTGCATGTATATCAAGCATTGTAATAGACAGTAGATAGCTTTATTGTCATTTGTTTAGAAGATTTGACTATCTCCTTTGTACAGGGCGACTTCCGCTTCGTCTGTTTTGGATGCGTGTGGAACGGACTCGGGTCGCTACACTGCCTTTGCGTCACTCGTGCCCACATCGGTTGATAGACCCACAATGCACCGCGCGGCGCCGATGAGAGAAAGCAAAGTGGCAGCCATCTTAGTCGAGAGGTGCGCGTGTGTCTCGAGCGGCGGTCTGATGCGAAATGCTTTAACAAAGAGCCGTATCGGTGACATATATTTCATTGTAATCGTGTGTAAGTACCTGTTTTCTTAATTTCTTTATCATGGAGCGATTTCGATCGTCTTGTTTTTGTATTTGTCGAGAGAGGAATTGTGCACGGCGCTTTGGTGCTCTTGGAGTCTTGGTGTGTGCTGTAGAATCTTCGTTCCCGATTTCACGTGTTCGGACGATTTTGCCCTATACTTTCGGGGGAGTTTGTTTACATTTTGGATGTTGCGGCATTATTTATTTCACTGTTGCTGATAAATGAAGATTCTGAGTATCTGACGTGAATATTTTTACAATGCTATGCCTTTAGTAGGCTGTCGCCATGATGATTTTGTTGAAGACACTGAAAATGAGTGGACCAAATGCAGTTTGTTTATGTTTTCATTCGCATGCTTTTTGATTATTATTGTTTATACTCTCAACGCGCATTGTTTTCTAGCACATAGTGCTGTATCCAGGCAGTATGTCGCTTTTTGATACGACGCATAAGGGATTCTATAGGCTAAAGAACGAACGGGGTATTCGTTGTTTTGTCGTTTGTTTATGTTGTATTTATGCAATATTCCTTGTGTTTTTTCGATTTAGTCGACGTGAACATCTTTGCTGTGAAGTTTATTTATGCATTATCCATCCCAACTCGATACCATATGGAAAATTTTGGTGTAGACATGACTGTACCGATCGGACTTCGACGTTGGTTTTCTCCAAGACAGTTCATTTTCCACTACTTATTAATATGTTTCATTAATAAAAACAGCATCATTGAATGTGTACCAACGAAACGATAGCGTAATTTCGATCTATAGATGCATGACTTTCAAATGACCTTGGTCATTTTGAATTCTGAGAGGGACCCCTTTTCAGTATTTTTGTCCAACTTTTGTGCTTTTCATGCTGCTTTTCGTGCATTTATAGAACCAAGGAATGTTTATTAATACCGTTTTTAATCACTGCACTGTGTTTTTTGTGTTCCTGAGTTCATGTGGAGCAGTCTTGATGAGCTTGAAATGGTTCAAGTAGAAAGACAGTGGTTTTTGGTACACTTTGTGGAAGCTGGAATTAATTTCTGTGGTGTTACAGCAATGTTTACATCACTTGTACTTATAAAAGGCATACAGCAACTCTACCAGTAGTACAATGTGCTGAAATATACAGACATAAGGAGTGCAGGTTTTTGTAAATCTTCAGTGCCTTTCAGTTTGTAGTCTCATTCCTTTGTGTTTTAGAGGTATATCATATATTTGGAATAAAGATTTATATCATCATTTAGCTGTTAAGAGGTATATTTGTTGCACTTAAGTAAACCTACATGTGCACATGCTCTTTCTAAAGCAGTTAGTTATGTACATTGCAGTGATGTAAAAGTTATACCTGTCCTCAAAGCATAGGACATGAGCTCAGCATGTAATTGCCTTCAGTTCATTACATACTTTGCACCATGACTTAGTACATTTCTGAGCTAATGTACAACGATTAGGACTGTCAGAAGCATTCCTGGCTTGCATCCACTGAGCTAAACTGTCCTGACATTACATACAGTGCAATTAGACTACATAGCTATGGTGTTTTGTTCGGAAGATGGCCCATGTCAGTATTTCTGAAGACTTTTTGAACGATTCAATACAACTTTGAAGTACAATAAGTACTTCAAAATGAGGACTAGAAATGGACTATCATATGGGAATAGCTGTACTTACTGGTGCAGGTGAATGCTTTGATGAAACTCATTCATGTTATCCATGCATTTCACTTCATTTAGTAATTGCCAAAGTAACTTTGAATTAGTTTGGACTTAGATTTAATGTGGAGATCATAGAGCGTGCATGACTTCAGCATAGTAGTGCAGCTACTGATGATAGTGATACAGCTCAGTACAGTTTCATTTACTCTAATGGAAGGGTATGTGGTCTCTTGCTAATGAATGAAGAAAACTATACCTTAATTGCAGACGTGTTTGAGTTACATGGGTCATCACTTTGATGAAAATGTAGTTTAATATATAAATAGTCTAAATATTTTGTCTCACAAATCAGGAGCAACTGTTATGTTTTATTATTTTTCAGTGCATTTAACTTGTAGATTTGTGAAACCTGTTTTTGAGGACCATTATGCTGAAGCTTGTGAGCATAAGAAATAATGCTCTCATCCTGAATGATTGCCTGTTTTACTGGCCCATGACGAAGCACATGGCATTTGCTATTGATTAAATTGCATGTGTTTTGTTTTGTTTTGTCTTCCTATTATTAATAAGAATTAGTCATACGTGTGAAAAATGATGCTGTTAACTCTGTAATTTAAAAAGGTATTAGTTTATTATGTTTTAATTTAATTAGGACAAGTTTGTGTTGGGTATGGTTAGAAACATTTTTGAACACTAAAATGACTCGTACTTAAAGTGAGAATTAGTTGCTCCCATATCAATGAAATCGTTCAAAATATTACAGTTTTAATGCATATTTGCAGAATGCAGAATCTGCATAGGTATTTTTGGTTCTTAAAACAGTTAACACTTGAAGACATTTTACATGATATATACTTTTTTGGGGGGTGGGGGGTCTGTATGTGAGAGTTAAACTAATATGTGAAGTTAAATATAAAATAGCAATTGCTCCATTTGTTTTTATTCAAGAGTAATATTACTAATAATAGTAATTAATAAATTGGCTTTGCTCTTTTCAGTATTTCATAAACTAGTCTTATCATTTGCAAACCAGAAATCATATTGAAAACTGCTTCCAAGCCTTGCATTGCCATGTATGATGTTTACATGGCCTTTCAGTAAATGGTATGTAGAGACCTAATATTCTTTTCCCTGTGTGTTAATGACATGTTTAAAGGTGTTGAAGCCTTGCTGTTGCTGATGAAAATGTCAGAGCTCTGCTAAGTACTTATATTTAGATGGTGTTATGACTATGATATTGTAGCACAAAGAATAGGTTGTATTTTTGTGCTATCATAGCATTGCTTTGTGAGTGCCTTGGAGTTAATCAGTGTTATCCATATAGGTTTTTTTTCTCCAAAGAAAGCATGATCAAAATACACACTATGAAGGCGACTTCTTTTCCCAGTAGTTTCCTTGTAACCGAGAAAAAGTGTTCTGGTGGGAGTTGAATGGTGCAACATTATCACATAATGTTTATTTTTACTAATTTTAGTAACTTCGTTCAGGCATATTTCTGAAAGAAATGAAAGATGATCTAATTAAAGTATTTGCTCTTGTGTTTCCCCTGAAGATAACTACTTCATTTCGAAATGAGGATGATTACAGCACACACTGTCCATGAGAAGATGTTACATCGTGAAATGTTTCACAGCAAATCATAGGACTTGAGTATCTTTAAGTTTGTCACGAATGATTTGCAAGCCTTGTGTTTTACTTGCATTGCAGAACAATTGTTACGTGAAATTTATCTTCACCAGTCACATGATATTTGCCTTTCTTTTGGTGTTAGAAGCCTCTCTTGCTTGAACATTTTAAATAGTAATTTTAAAGTTACACTTATGATTTTGTCAGTATTATGATTATTTCTTATCTAATAATGAAAGATCTTCGTCGAGTCAAAAGCATCTTGGGGTCAGTTTCAGGGAGTAATAATGAAACGCATTCTTCGGACCTTATGATGCCCTATTTCTTTTAGACATTTTAATTGATGTTTTATCTCTCTGTTCTGCAGAACTCTGACAGTTACACTCAAGAACAGAGAGAAAGAAGCAGCTATGGGATCCTATGTAGCTCCCTTCCTCAGCTTGGCATACTTTCACTGTAGCATACTGTCACTAGCATACCGTCACTGTAGCATACTGTCACTAGCATACCGTCACTAGCATACTGTCACTAGCATACCGCCACTAGCATACTGTCGCTAGCATACTGTCACTAGCATACTGTCACTAGCATACCGTCACTAGCATACTGCCACTAGCATACTGTCACTAGCATACTGTCACTAGCATACCGTCACTAGCATACCGTCACTAGCATACTGTCACTAGCATACTGTCACTAGCATACCGTCACTGTAGCATACCATCACTAGCATACCATCACTGTAGCATACTGTCACTGTAGCATACTGTCACTAGCATACTGTCACTAGCATACCGTCACTAGCATACTGTCACTAGCATACCGTCACTAGCATACTGTCACTAGCATACCGTCACTGTAGCATACTGTCACTAGCATACCGTCACTGTAGCATACTGTCACTGTAGCATACTGTCACTAGCATACTGTCACTAGCATACTGTCACTAGCATACTGTCACTAGCATACTGTCACTAGCATACCATCACTAGCATACTGTCACTGTAGCATACCATCACTAGCATACCATCACTAGCATACCGTCACTAGCATACTGTCACTAGCATACTGTCACTGTAGCATACTGTCACTAGCATACTTTTATTATATAACATATTTCACTGTAGCATTGCTTTAAAGGTCAGTACTGTGGATTTGGGGCTTCTTTCTCATGCATCCTTCTTCTGGTTGACACATCATTCAGTCCTATTGCTCTTGCAAGAGTGGCAGATAATTTTCATGTGTAAAGGGTACCACTTTTTTAAGATGTTTCCGTCAGTGCCAGTGAGTAATGTACTTGAAAGCTGAATAAGTAAATGATTTTTATTCCCCCATTATTTTCCTGCCACTCTAGGAGCGATGTTAGAGGATAGAGGTCTTTTCAACAATATATGTTGATCGTTATGTCCTTGTTGTACATTGTGCTTGAAGAAGAACCCACACTATGTGGTTATGCCTTTGCCTGAACAACTTTAACAGGTTGACAGTGAAGTTCGCGGGTTTCTTTTTGACTCACATGCGAAGCAAAAGTGAGTCTATGTACTCACCCGTGTCGTCCGTCCGGGCGTCCGGGCGTCCGGGCGTCCGTGAAAAACTTTAACGTTGGATTTTTCTCGGAGACTATTAAGTCTATCAACACCCAATTTGGCATGATGGTGTATGATGACAAGGCCTCAAAAAACATACATAGTGACTTGATCTTGCTTCAAGGTCAAGGTCGCAGGGGCCATAAATGTTGTCTAAAAAACAGTCATTTTTCACATTTTCTCAATTTTCTCTGAAGTTTTTGAGATTGGATACCTGACCTATATATGGTATATAGGGCAAAGTAAGCCCTATCTTTTGATACCAGTTTGGTTGACCTTGCTTCAAGGTCAAGGTCACAGGAGCTCTTCAAAGTTGGATTGTATACATATTTTGAAGTGACCTTGACCCTGAACTATGGAAGATAACTGCTTCAAACTTATTAATTATGTGGGGCACATGTTATACTTTCATCATGAGACACATTTGGTCACATATCATCAAGGTCAAGGTCACTTTGACCCTTATGAAATGTGACCAAAATGGGGTAGTGAACCACTAAAATGACCATATCTCATGGTAGAAAGTGCCAATAAGCACCATTGTGCTTCCTATGTCTTGAATTAACAGCTTTGTGTTGCATGACCTTGGATGACATTGACCTTGGGTCAAGGTCACATGTATTTTGATAGGAAAAATGTGTAAAGCATTTCTTAGTGTATGATGTCATTGGTAGGTTTAGTTGTTTGACCTTGACCTTGAAGGTCACCTGAAGGTCAAGGTCATATAAAGGTCAAGGTCAAGCATGTGAGTCGTATGGGCTTTGCCCTTCTTGTTTAATGTTGCCCTAGTGAGATTGATAAATCAAGGACATTGTCTACATAGTCTTTGAAGTTTCCAAGTCTCGATGAAACTGCTACTTGACCATGCAAAGGCTGTCCATGTTTTTGTCCAAGCAAGGGGGCATATGTATGTGTCGTGGCTAAAAGGCGGAATTGCCTAAATCTGGGAATTAGGCACAGCTGTTGCCTATTTCAAGGAATAGGCAACAGCTGTGCCTAATGTCTGAACTCAAGTTTCTTGCTTGCCTATAACGCGAAATAGGCAGCCTAATACGCGAAATAGGCAGCCTAATACGCGAAATAGGCAAAAAGTGCCTATTTCACGTATTAGGCAAAAATTGAATAGATCTTTCTTCATTAAGCCAAGAAAATACGCGAATTAGGCTGCCTAATTCACAGATTAGCCAAGAATTGCCTGTTCCGTGTAAACTATTTTCTCTTTGGCAATGTTGTAAACTTTAATTACTTGCTAGTCAATTGATTGTTTAAATGCATGTATTGACTACTGAGCATTTTAGTAACCTGAGCTGATATCCTCTCTAACGTTTGAATAAAGTTTCAGACTGTCCTGTGTTGAATAATTCAGATCTGACCAAGGCAAAAAAAAAATCTTTTTGTGACAACAAATCATAGAAAATAAAAACTCAAACCTCACAAGCTATACTTTTGCCAGTTGTTCAGAAGAAAAGCTGACACCTTGACAGCACAGTGAAATTTCCTTAGAAGGATGTCCGATAAATTTAAGGAGAGGTTTGAAAAACACCTTCGAGAAGGAAACTATTCAAAATGGGTTCTGCCTGATGAGGATACTTACAAGCTGATAATTGCACTGCTGTCAAAGGATGCACCTTTGAACCAAAGATTATATTATGTCAAGGAGAGATTCGAAGTTATCAGCGTCGGAGGGGTGAAAAAAGTGAACAACGTACGTCTCTCTCTCTCTCTCTCTCTCTCTCTCTCTCTCTCTCTCTCTCTCTCTCTCTCTCTCTCTCTCTCTCTCTCTCTCTCTCTCTCTCACCCACCCCATGTGCTAGTGTCAGGACTGGACAGAACATCCCTGCCAAAGGACGTCATTTCCAGGTTCGAAAAAGAAGAACTCATCGACCTGTTGAACGCAGGATCTCTCCCAACCAGTGCCAGTTATGACGACGATGAAACTGCAGATCCGCAAACATCGAGGGAAGCCTCCAATGCCACTGTGCACGCATCCACTGACGCCTTGAATGTCACTGTGCCCCCAGTTCCAGAGGCATCAACTGATGCCTTGAATGCCACTATGCTTCCAGTTCCAGAGGCATCAACTGACGCCTTAAATGCCACTGTGCTTCCAGTTCCAGAGGCATCAACTGATGCCTTGAATGCCACTGTGCTTCCAGTTCCAGAGGCATCAACTGACGCCTTAAATGCCGCTGTGCCCACAGATCCAGAGACATCCATGGAATTCTTGCATGCCACTGTTCCCGCAGATCCAGACGCATCCATGGAATCTTTGAATGGCACTGTGCCCACAGATCCAGAGGCAGCCATGGAAGCTTCTAGCGCCAATGGGCCCGCAGATTCACCGACAGACAGACTTGGCAGACATTTGACTCTCATGCAGGAAATTCGGAAGGACGCCACTGAGGGTCAAAACAAAAGTAGGGCGGAAATGCTCAGAACCACTGTAGCAAGTCTGGCACCACTCGCATCAGGCGATCCAGTTCTCATTCCTGTCAGCGAGTTTGATCGTGGCCGACTGGATTGCAGAAATGTCCCTGGGGTCGTCATCAGCGTACAAAACGACATGTACCAGATCGGCACAACCCACGGCATCATCAACACGAGGTTCTCCAGGAATCGGATTATACAAGCAGATTTTCAGATGCTCAGTTCTGACATGGTTGATGAGACACAAGTTCTCTCTTTCAGGCAAATTGCTGCCTTGCATTCAAAGCATGGTGGGCAAGACTTTTCAAAATGTTCTTGTTTAGGACAGTGCAAAACTAGACGTTGCAACTGCATAAAAAACAACACATTGTGCCACAGCCACTGCCACCCACTGAGTAAAGCCTGCAAAATAAGCATGATTAAGTTTTTTTTGTTGGGGGGGGAGATCTTGTTTTGTTGATTTTTCCACCTTCACGTTTTCACATTAGTCCTGACATGGTCGATGTGACATTATTTTTTCTTGAAGAAATAATTCCTTAAATTTACGCCTTTTTCATATTTAATGTAATGTAACTTTTTTTCCTTGAAGAAATACTTCCTTAAATTTAAGGTGTTTTCATATTTAATGTAATATGTGTTCTTTATTTTTCCTTGAATACATAATTCCTTAAATTTAAGGTTTTTTCATATTTCTCTTTCGGTATGAGAGAGAGAGAGAGAGAAAGAGAGAGAGAGAGAGAGAGAGAGAGAGAGAGAGAGAGAGAGAGAGAGAGAGAGAGAGAGAGAGTACAGTGTGATTTTGGTCCTTATTATTTTTGCCTCACCTTAAAAATAATGTTGAAAATAAATGTTGAAAGCGACATCTGGATTTTTAAACGTATCACGCTCTCCTCTTCATAAGCTCTTCATTTCATTATTGTGTGTGTGTGTGTGTGTGTGTGTGTTTGGTTTATTTTATCGCCTTTAATATTGACAGTAAAATATTTACATGAATACCACTTTTACTAACTGGTAACACATGAGGACAAACGCATTTGCAACCCTCTATCAAGATATAATTTGAAAACAATACTCACCCAAAACTACATCACACTTGTAAAGCAGAGCAAAAACTTGCCAAATCCAAAAAAAAATGTCAAAAAGTTTCAAACAACAATGCAAAGAGAAGAAACTGAAAGCAAACAACAAAACTACAAATAATGCAATGGAACAGGCAATTCTTGGCTAATCTGTGAATTAGGCAGCCCAATTCACGTATTTTCTTGGCTTAATGAAGAAACATCAATGTCAGTTTTTGCCTAATACGTGAAATAGGCACTTTTTGCCTATTTCGCGTATTAGGCTGCCTATTTCGCGTATTAGGCTGCCTATTTCGCGTTATAGGCAGGCGAGAAACTTTGAGTTCACAGATTAGGCACCGCTGTTGCCTATTTCAGGGATTAGGCAAAAGGCTGCCTAATTCCCAGATTTAGGCAATTCCGCCTTTTAGCCACGACATATACAATCCAACTTTAAAGAGCTCCTGTGACCTTGACCTTTAAGCAAGGTCAACCAAACTGGTATCAAACGATAGGGATTACTTTGCCCTATATACTATATATAGGTCAGATATCCAATCTCAAAAACTTCAGAGAAAATTGAGAAAATGTGAAAAATGACTGTTTTAGACAATATTATTGGCCCCTGCGACCTTGACCTTGAAGCAAGGACAAGTCACTATGTACGTTTTTTGAGGCCTTGTCATCATACACCATCATGCCACATTTGGCATTGATAGACTTAATAGTCTCAGAGAAAAATCCAACGTTAAAGTTTTCGGACGCCCGGACGCACTGACGAACGGAGGCCCGGACGCCCAGACGCCCGGACGCCCGGACGGACGAAAAGGGTGAGTACATAGACTCACTTTTGCTTCGCATGTGAGTCAAAAACTTGTCAGCAGTACATCTTCAGTCATTATATGTTCCTATTCACACATTAGCAGAGATGGCTCACTGTAGAGCGAAGGACACAAGATCACACATTCTGTCTACTCAGAAATCGACGGACATCATTCACAGTAGGCAGAAGAGCATCATCTATTGAATGATTCTACCAATTCAGATATCGTCAAAGAGCACTCATATTGGACAGATAGTGTGGCATTCGTCCGTCCGTCCGTCCGTCCGTCCGTCCATCCGTTCGTCCATCCGTTCGTTCGTTCGTTCATTCAAACTAAATAGAAAACAGCAGAGATCACTTTCAAAGAATGGAGGAAATTCACTTATTCGTTCAAAAACTCATTCGTTCATTCTACCAAGCAGACATTAACAGAGAGAACTCACAGATAAATTCAAGAACTTGGTTAATTCATTCATTCAACCTAATCAGAAATGAGCAGAGAAAATTCACAGTTGACTGAAGGGCATCCATCCTTTCATTCATTCATACATCCACTCGTCCATCCATTAATCAATCATTCAGGCACCGTAATAAAAAATTTCAGCATACAGTATTCTTAAATGATTGGAAGGCATTTGTTTGTTTGTTCATTTGTTCATTTATTTCTTCTTTCCTCTTCATTTCTTCTACCCAATCAGCAGTGAGTGGAAAGTACTTGTGATGAACGGAAGGCATTCATTCATTCATTCATTCATTTATTCATTCATTCATTCATTATACCATATCAGAAATAAGCAGAAAGTACTCATTATAGATTGGAGAGCATTCATTCATGTATTCCTTCCCTACTCCATTTCTTCTTTCATTCTTTCATTTACTATACAATCAGAAATAAGCAGAAATTATGGAGAGCATTCATTCATTCATTCATTCATTCATTCATTCATTCATTTGTTCATTCATTCATCCATTCACCCATCATTCAATTTAATCAGAATTCAGCAGAGAGAACTGACTTCTATCAGTTTTCGTGTAGTTCAGTGGACATTCTGCTGGCTGGACTGACCCCCCTCTTGGATTCTTGAATTAGGGGCGCTGTATCTATCCATTCATTTATTCATCCATTCGTTCATTCATTCATTCATTCATTTATTCATTCATATAGTTGTTCGTTCATTCTTTCGTTGTTCGTTCCTTTGTTTATTCATTCTTTCTTACATTCATTGTACCCAATCAAATAACAGCAGAAAGTACTCAGATGGAGAGCAATCATTCATTCATTCATTCATTCATTCATTCATCCATTCATCCATTCATTCACACAATTAATGTAATCAAAATTCATCAGAGTGAACTTACGTTTTTGACGTTTTGTTTTTGGTGCACATCCTGCTTCATCCATCCTGTCCTCGGATTCTTCAACCAGGGGAGCCACAGTTTCTTCAAAGTCGCTCTTGCAGGCTCCCAGTCCATTCAGACACGTCTGGTAGCCTTTCTCCTTGCTGCGAATCATGAATGAATAAATGGATGAAGTATGAATAAATGAATGAATGAATGAATGAACGGAATTACTTCCACTGGTGGGTTACACTAGTGGACTCGTCCGAGGAGAGGGGTGCGGAAAAGACCGCGAAGCCGGTGGACCACACAAGCTGACGGGTCACTGCAGCTGATTGGCTGTGTATTTTCACAGGCGTTTATGCTCGACACAGGGCCTCATAACCTTGCCGACTGCAGCACACAGTATTATGATGCTCATCGTAACCTAATTCGGCAGGATGCGTTTTTGTGAGCACCAGTGTGTCGATTCTTCCCACTTTGTTGTCATTCTGTGTGCAGAATGACCGTCCAAGATTGCGTGTGTGAGCTAGCGAGCAAGTAATAATTATGTGTGTGACTGTGTAGTGAACGATCTAGATCGAAAATGGTGCGAATGTGCGATCATCTACAAGATGTAGAGTGATAATCGATTAATAATCACTACATTAAATTTGTGGAGGATGTTAATTCTGGATTCTTCTGCCATGCAGTCAGGATCTCGAGAACATGTAAAAGGTTTTAACATGCATGGTGGTTGTGTGCACGGTGCGTGTTTGATACGTGAAAATAATTGAGAGTAATGACAGCTAAGTGGAATGTCGTAGGTCGAGCCGCTCGCATCCCGTTTCAAAAAGTGCTGGTTAACAACAAATGTGTGGCAATGATCTTTCATACTAAACTGATAATGCAAGAGAAAACTATGCCATTTGTAAACACATGCTATGCCCATACCGTTGTTGTCAAGTGGCTGTAAATGTAAACGAAGCGACATATTTTTTTCCACCTGCACTCATATTCGGCCAATGAAGAGTCGAAAAGATCTCACAGCTATCTCGCGCACGAGATTTTGGCATTACATGTCGAGCAAATACTTGCTAAGTCTTGGCTAATATCTATCAAAAACCGGAATATGTTAACAAATACCTAGTCAATGTTCGAAAAGACCCGGCAAAGTTTGATCGAAGGTATGGCCACTATTTGCCAAGACTTGCCGAATACAATTAGGAATCGTTTTAAAGGCCTGCGCTTGCAAGCAGAGACGCGTTGCTTACATTAGGTGCCTTGGAAGATCTTTCGAGAAATAGGCCGGTGTCAACATGAGGAAAGCAGACGTAAAGGCAGTCAAATGTTTGACACATGTTGACACCGGCCTATTGTTTGCCAACTAGGTAGGCTGAGCACCGCGCCACAGTCTGATCGCCTCCATGTAGTTCGCACCCGATAGCTACCTGCAAACCGTTTGCTGATCGGCCTTCCTCTGGTCCTCACACCAAGCCACTCCTGATGTGCACTCTCCTGAAGAGAGAAAAAAATAAGACCTGTGCTGAGAGTTCAAAGGTGACGCGCATGCTTTCAACAGCCATCTCGCACACACACAAACAAGCTCCGCAATGCACTACATGTCACTGAAACTAAGAACAAATCGATTCGAGAATGCAATCGTTGAGTTACTAAACAGGGCCGTGAACGGCATTCCGCGACGCTAGTGAACATCGCCCCAGCTTTCTCTTTAAAGTTTGTTTCTCTTGAACGCGTTTGCTAATGTGTAGTCCTCGCGAGGTAGAATTATGGATAGGGCGGAAAGTAAGTGCTGGGATAAGTATGAGGGGTGAGGAGGTGGGATAGTTGTTGGGGTGTGGGGGGTGGGGGGAGAATGGAAGGACCGTAGAGGCAGCGGGAGGGAGGGGGGATGGAGACGTAAGTAGAAATTTGAGGAACGCGAGAGGGAAGTCACCTGACTGGAATCAATGTTTGTTCCTCTTTGGTTTGTCAAATGCCGTGTGTTGAGAATGATATCATTGACAAGATTTCCAATGTCGGATGTTAAACAGTTGTTGGATGGTGTATGATCTGTGGTCCCATTTACGGGCTGCAATCATCCAAGAACATTGCTGTGTTTGACAGCCTGACTTTGTGGAATTATGCCCGCTTCAATCAGAAAAAAATCCCGATGATTTTGCCGTCTAGATGAACCAAGAAGAAGAAGAAGAAGAAGAAGAAGAAGAAGAAGAAGAAGAAGAAGAAGAAGAAGAAGAAGAAGAAGAAGAAGAAGGAAAAAGAGAAGGAAAGAAAGAAAGAAAGAAAGACGGAAAGAAAGAAGGAAATAAAGAAAGAAAGAAAGAAAGAAAGAAAGAAAGAAAGAAAGAAAGAAAGAAAGAAAGAAAGAAAGAAAGAAAGAAAGAAAGAAAGCAAAAGAAAAAAAGAAAGCTTTCTCTGATTCATTGGTCCTTGAGTGTAATAATGTCTCATCGGGTAGGGTACGGAGATGGCGACGTTTTGATGTGCGCTTCACTTCGGTCTTCCAGGGTCGTTGAACGCACGCTTGCGTCTAAATGATCTGACCCTCACCTGATGTCCAGCGCTAATCCCCTTGGCCGCTAGGGACCGCCGTTGGCTAGGCTTCTGGAGCTATCCTACATCTGGGAAAGCCCGTTGTGCACAGGGCGACTCCCCTCGTTTCACACTGACGTTCTCCACGCGAGTTTCTGCATACAGCGCTCATTCCTTGCCCCCGGGGGGGAGAGTGTTGCTGCCGCGCCGCGCCGCGCTGGAATAGAAACTCGTCTATTATTTACTGAGTCTCTGGAGTCATCCACAAATATCTTCCAGTCAACCAGTGACCACAACGAAAGCCTGGACTCGTAGGAGCCTATGGTTTACGGGGCTGCCTTTAGACTGGCTTCCAGTCAACCAGTGACCACAAGGGAAGCTAGGACTCGTAGGAGCCTCTGGTTTACGGGGCTGCCTTTAGACTGGCTTCCAGTCAACCAGTGACCACAAGGGAAGCTTGGACTCGTAGGAGCCTCTGGTTTACGGGGCTGCCTTTAGACTGGCTTCCAGTCAACCAGTGACCACAAGGAAAGCTTGGACTCGTAGGAGCCTCTGGTTTACGGGGCTGCCTTTAGACTGGCTTCCAGTCAACCAGTGACCACAAGGGAAGCTTGGACTCGTAGGAGCCTCTGGTTTACGGGGCTGCCTTTAGACTGGCTTCCAGTCAAACAGTGACCACAAGGGAAGCTTGGACTCGTAGGAGCCTCTGGTTTTCGGGGCTGCCTTTAGACTGGCTTCCAGTCAACCAGTGACCACAAGGAAAGCTTGGACTCGTAGGAGCCTCTGGTTTATGGGGCTGCCTTTAGACTGGCTTCCAGTCAAACAGTGACCACAAGGAAAGCTTGGACTCGTAGGAGCCTC
>JAWQFJ010022212.1:15000-17273 GCA_034096865.1 Theodoxus fluviatilis
GGCATTGCTATTCTAAAGGAGTAATCAAACGTTGCGAGTTAAAAACAGGCCCCCCAAAATGATAAAGCGTTTTCATATGTTGTTGTGTTCAACAAAATTGGAGGGTGTAAAAAAAAGCACCTAAACCTTAAATGTACATGTATAAGTAAACTGTATAATAGTATATCTGGATTTTATCATCTATGTAATTCAACATATAAAAGAATTGTACGTCGCAGATTGTAGAGAAAACATGGCGAAAGGAGTGCAATCAAGCCATGATATTTAGAAATACATTTTAGCAGGTTTGTCCCCAGCATTAAACGAGATGGAGCACACAATCGGTCATCATTAGAATTCTGCCCATCAGAATTGGAGGCAGGGGGAGGGTTTACGTATTGTGTTTGAAGGACGTAAGAAATTTTACTCTTTTCTTTGAAAGCAGCTGGCATTAGTTCATACATGTATTGCCTTCTATGCTGAGCAACAAATGTGTGCCATCTGAATCCACTATTTGCATCTTGGCTGTGTACACAGACATTTCCCTATGGTGAACGTTGGAAAACTGCTTTTCCTCCTCCTTACAGTCTTGAATAGTTATTAATTATAAACTGTGCTAGAGGAAGCTTGTTTACGTTGCAGAATTTGATGCAAATCAAATATGCTCCGGAGAAGAGTCCCTCCTGCCGCTGTTCAGCTCCACTCACGACGTCTGCTTGATGTCTTCGAAACGGAAACCTTTTTTTAAAACAGAGGTTTGCTATACTTTTCTTCGGTGAAAACACAGAGTTTGCCAACATCAATAGGAGCCAGAAAATGAGTTCGTTTACGAGAACAATGCAGCCAGCTTACTTTCAATAGCATATACAAGTTTGCAACCACGAACGTTTTTAGAGGATAAAGTTGTTTGTCCATTTTGCTTATCTATGACAGATTGATTTTGTTCCAACAGACGTCATAAAAATTGTTCCATCACGTTTTATATCCATTTTATGCAAGTACAGAACTTAGTCGAAGTCAAGGAACAACACAAACAAAAGGTTTCTGACACCTAATAAATAAATAAATAAATATTTACTCGGATCTCCTTACCATCCTCATTCACCTAAGTTCGGAAAAAGCAAGCCAAAAAAAAGGAGAAGAAGAAAAAGAGAAATGACACACGAAATTCAGCAAAGGAAAAAAAGAGATGTATTATTGATGCTTCTCTGCTTGTTTCATTTTCACGTGTAACTGGTGTGTTTACAGTAAATTTGTATGATACTGTCCTGCACTGTGTGCATTTTGATTTTGTCACTGTGTCCTTTTTCTACAACCACATTTTACTCATAATTGTCACTACGTATCTGTGTTTGCCAGAGAGCTCCCGAATCTCTACACTTTACAAGGCTGTGAGTTATTTAAGCTGGTAGGCCTACTTTGTATTCATGTACGATTTTGTTTGGAAATAAAAGTGTATTCTGCGTCCGTCCTTCGATAAAAACACAAAGATTAGAGTTATTTTCGAAATAGCTCTTTTCTCAAGCAATGAGCACGGCCTGTGTTTTGTACTTATCTATTGTACCGTTTATATTGTATGCAAAAGATAAGATTAAACAAAACACACTAAGTAATGTGTGTATCTTTTCTTTTTGACCCGTATGTCACATCTCATTCTGTCAAATGTTACTTTGCACCTTGAAACTAACCAAGGCCAAAATTACCAGGATCAAGTGTTACATACGGTCAGAGCCGCCGCATGCCCCACCCCACCCCATCCCATCCCATGCAACCCAACCCCACCCACCCAAATCCAACCCCACACCCATCCAACCCCACCCCCATCCAACCCCACCCAACCCTACCCCACCTCACTCCATCCAACACTGCCCTACCCTTCCCCACCCCACCCCCTTTCCTCCCACCGCCATCCTCATCCCCATCCCCATTCTACCCCATCCCATCCCACCCAACCCCCACCGCCATCCTATCCCCACCCCATCCCACCCCACCGCCATCCAATCCCATCCCACCCACCCCATCCCCATCCCACCCCCCATCTCATCCCACCTCCCATCTCATCCCACCCAGCCTACCCCCACCACCATCCCCTCCCCACCCTACCCCATCCACTCCCCTCCCCCTCCCCTCCCCTCCCCCTCCCCTCCCCCTCCCCTCCCTTCCCTTCCCTTCCCTTCCCTTCCTTCCCCTCCCCTCCCCTCCCCTCCCCTCCCCTCGCCATCCTCATCCCCTCGCCATCCTCCCCCACCCCATCCCACCCCACCGCCATCCCACCCCACCGCACCCTACCCCAT
>JAWQFJ010022214.1:0-19379 GCA_034096865.1 Theodoxus fluviatilis
TCTCCCCCCCACCTCCCCAGACTCCCCAACCTGTAAAACTTTCACGTGCCAAAGTAATCACTATTGATGATCGTGGGCAGGATCGGAAAGAAGAAGAACTGACAGATGAAATAGCAGAAGCCACAGAGATTTCTAATCGAGCGAGGCTATGCCGCCGTTAGGACATCTTCCTAGACATACTCTCGGGGTGACCAATACGTTTTGAGCCTCCAAGAAATAAAACCCCACAGAAATATGTTCTTGCTTTTTTTCAGCATTAATCTTCCTTCAAGTCCACACACTTCTTGAAACGCTGCTGGAGCGCCTGCATGCCGCGGACGCAGGTAGTTTTGAGCGAGAAAATCACTTCACCAGATGCAAAAGTCTACAAGACTCGCATGCTGTAAAATTAAGGCAACTTCCAAAAGTCATAATAATAAGAAAAGTTGACGATATTTTTATTTTTAAAAGGTGACTCATCAGTCCGTTGCAAAAGGCCACACTGAAATAAAATTGTCTCTCAGTTTAAACATAAAAATCCTCCTTGAACTAAACAACGGCATAAATGTATCTTCTTTCCTTGAACAAAAGAGAAGTGTTTGTAATTTCAATATACTCTCAACTTCTCGGAGCCTCCTGGCCTGATTTTCGTGCGAAGTCGTGGAAACATTCGTGCGTCAGAATCTGCGGAAAGAAGCGCTCATTCGAGTATCCTTGCTGAAAATGTTTCACGATTTGCCCCCGTCTTAAGTTTGTCACTGTACCGTATTGTTTTGTTTTCCCTTTAATTGTCCTTGGCGCATATCTAGAATTGTTTCTTTGACAGTGTTAGTTGAAGGAAAGACTCTATCTAACTGGTTGAAGATAATCGCGGGGAACGTTCTTGCGATATATCGATGGTGTTGAAATGCATCATATTGATCAGTTGAGTGATATCAATATGTGTGGCAATGATCCGGGGAGTGGATATGGTGTTTAGTGACCAGTGTGTTGCTGCACGTGGATTCGACTCGCGTTGCCAGAGTGATTGGAATGCACAATTGGATCGGAATGATCTGACCCTGTCCCGATGACCCAGTAGCCTCTTTGGCTGCTTGGGGCCGCCCCTGGCTGAGATACTGGAGAAGGCCCCTGGCTGAGCTACTGGAGCAGGCCCCTGGCTGAGCTACTGGAGCAGGCCCCTGGCTGAGCTACTGGAGCAGGCCCCTGACTGAGCTACTGGAGCAGGCCCCTGGCTGAGCTACTGGAGCAGGCCCCTGGCTGAGCTACTGGAGCAGGCCCCTGGCTGAGCTACTGGAGCAGGCCCCTGGCTGAGCTACTGGAGCAGGCCCTGGCTGAGCTACTGGAGCAGGCCCCTGGCTGAGCTACTGGAGCAGGCCCTGGCTGAGCTACTGGAGCAGGCCCCTGGCTGAGCTACTGGAGCAGGCCCCTGGCTGAGCTACTGGAGCAGGCCCCTGGCTGAGCTACTGGAGCAGGCCCCTGGCTGAGCTACTGGAGCAGGCCCCTGGCTGAGCTACTGGAGCAGGCCCCTGGCTGAGCTACTGGAGCAGGCCCCTGGCTGAGCTACTGGAGCAGGCCCCAGGCTGAGCTACTGGAGCAGGCCCCTGACTGAGCTACTGGAGCAGGCCCCATGGCTGAGCTACTGGAGCAGGCCCCTGGCTGAGCTACTGGAGCAGGCCCCTGGCTGAGCTACTGGAGCAGGCCCCTGGCTGAGCTACTGGAGCAGGCCCCTGGCTGAGCTACTGGAGCAGGCCCCTGGCTGAGCTACTGGAGCAGGCCCCTGGCTGAGCTACTGGAGCAGGCCCCTGGCTGAGCTACTGGAGCAGGCCCCTGGCTGAGCTACTGGAGCAGGCCCCTGACTGAGCTACTGGAGCAGGCCCCTGGCTGAGCTACTGGAGCAGGCCCTGGCTGAGCTACTGGAGCAGGCCCCTGGCTGAGCTACTGGAGCAGGCCCCTGACTGAGCTACTGGAGCAGGCCTCTGGCTGAGCTACTGGAGCAGGCCCCTGGCTGAGCTACTGGAGAAGGCCCCTGGCTGAGCTACTGGAGCACGCCCCTGGCTGAGCTACTGGAGCAGGCCCCTGGCTGAGCTACTGGAGCAGGCCCCTGGCTGAGCTACTGGAGCATGCCCCTGGCTGAGTTACTGGAGCAGGCCCCTGGCTGAGCTACTGGAGCAGGCCCCTGGCTGAGCTACTGGAGCAGGCCTCAGGCTGAGCTACTGGAGCAGGCCCCTGGCTGAGCTACTGGAGCAGGCCCCTGGCTGAGCTACTGGAGCAGGCCCTAGGCTGAGCTACTGGAGCAGGCCCCTGGCTGAGCTACTGGAGCAGGCCCCTGGCTGAGCTACTGGAGCAGGCCCCTGGCTGAGCTACTGGAGCAGGTCTCTGGCTGAGCTACTGGAGCAGGCCCCTGGCTGAGCTACTGGAGCAGGCCCCTGGCTGAGCTACTGGAGCAGGCCCCAGGCTGAGCTACTGGAGCAGGCCCTTGGCTGAGCTACTGGAGCAGGCCCCTGGCTGAGCTACTGGAGCAGGCCCCTGGCTGAGCTACTGGAGCAGGCCTCGAAAGCCCAGCAGCCAGGGGTTCCAGCTGATGACGGGGGCATCGAGCGGCTCCCACTGTATGACATTCCGAAACATCCTGTTGATGATCCCCTTGACAGCCACGATGTATCCTTCCAGTTTTTGCTGGCGTGTGTTAAACTTCAAGACATTTTTACTTGTGCTTTCGTTGTTCGTGGTAAGATTAATGAAAGCAGGTAGTGGTCGCTTCTGCATCGGGTTTAATTTCGGACTGCAATGCTAGAAGAAATTTACTCGAGAGAAAAGTCTGCCTGTCTGTGTGTCTGTCATCTAAAGGCCCCAGAATGAGAAGAGCTCCAAGAAAACCAAGCACCGATTGGGAATCAGCGCGTTTATGACATGGTTTTAGGCATTTAAAATTAATTCATTGTTTAACATGCGAAACTGTTTCAAGAGCACTCAGAGAATACATTATTTTAACTGACATCATCTGTCTGTGGTGTCATCTCATACCAGTAAGAGAGAGGATAAAACTAATGGATTTTTCATGTTGTTACATAACAAGGGAGGAGATGTCATCGAGGGAAAGAAGTAGAAGGAAGGAGGAGGAAACACAGGGAGGGGGGAAGCGGAGGAGGGTAGGAGGCTGCGGGGGGTGGGGGGTGGGGGAGGAGGAGTGGCACCTCAGGGGGTGGGACTGAATATTAATGAAAGGAAGGGACAGTGGTAGGATTGGAAAAGGCGCGGTGATGGTCAAGGGAGTAGGGGTGGACGTGGTGGTGAGGAAGGAAGGGGTCACAAATGGTCACAAAAGCCTGGATGGGGGGAGGGGGGTGGGAAGGGGGGAGGGGGGAAGAGGGGGGAAGTCTGATGTTGAGATGCAAATTAAGGTGCGAGTTTAAAAACTTGGTCGTGGCTACACTACGTGCCTGCTAGTCAGACATAAGACACAAGATTAGAATTAATATATTATTTCCGCAGTCTGTTTGCCAGTTAGGATGTTGTCCTTTCACAGAAGGGCTGCGTCAAATATCTGCAAGGTCATACTCGTGCATCTTATTTTTAAAAATATATTTTTTGTTTGTAGTGTTAATGTGGCGACAAAGAAATCTTGTCTACTAGCTCCTGCCCATTCTGAACGCAGAGATATTATCTCAGCCACGCTGAATGGCTCCTGCCTTCGCTCATCCTCATAAAACCTCATCTTGTCTCATATAATCTTTTCCTAACCTTGTGACTTTTTACGTCTCCCAATTCACTGCAGCACACACAAACACACACACATCACACACACACACACACACACACACACACACACACATCACACACACACACACACACATATCACACACACACATATCACACACACATATCACACACACACACACATATATATATCACACAAACACATATAAATATCACACACACACACACACACACACACACACACATTAACACACACCAACACACACCAACACACACCAACACACACACACATACAAACCCACACACGCATGCACACACACATACATATGAACACTCGTGCGTGCGCGCACACATGAACACAGGCAAGCAAACACACGCACCGCCCCCCTTCCCCAACCCCCAGCTGTTACTTTCATTCCGCTCTTGTCCTCACACACTACACCTACCATTCACACACTCTTGTTTACTGCAGCGTTACAGCAGGAAAAGTGGACCAATGAGTGATGGCCGAAAGACCCTACTAACTAAACGTCCGACCATCAACCGGTACATTCTAGTTTGTTCAGGTTAGCGTGTGTCACGCTGAATCAGCTTTGCATGCTTTCAGAGAGGGGTTCGTCTATGGAGGAAAATAAACTGTGTGGAAAAAACACTTCGACTCTTTAAAGCAAATATATGTGCGTGTGTGTGTGCGCGCGCGCGCGCGTGTGTGTACGTGCGTGCGTGCCTGCGTGCGTGTGTGTGTGCGGGCGGGCGGGCGTGCACCTCCTTCCTTCACCACTCTCTCTCTCTCTCTCTCTCTCTCTCTCTCTCTCTCTCTCTCTCTTGCTTGATACCTCTGTCCAGTGGAATATTAGTTCACGAAATAAAGTTAGTAAAAGAAAAGACTGAGTTGACGTACTCACCCCTCACCTCGCAGTTTCAACACAATCAAAGTTCTGCTTTCCAACTGCCTCGCATTCACCACAGCGACGCTCTATGCAGCAGCGCTGGAGTGGTGGTGGAAACTCGAGACTGGCTTTATTGTGCTGACATGCGCTGGTGGGGAAAAAATGTTGATAGCTCTTTTTTTTCCTTTTTTTTTTTTTGCAAACCCTCGAATGGTTTATTGCGTCGCATTGAGAGGCATGTCACGCAACGTACCCTGGCCTGACAGTCGTTTCCCTGCCTGCGTCAGTCAACGATTGTTTGAGTAATCTAGCTGTGGCAGACAGATGCACTGCCTTTGGATCTATGTCGACCCGATTTGAAAATCACCTGTCACGCTTTGGTTGTTCTAATATATGTTTTCATTTATTTTCTCTATTTAAAGTTAATGCACGTAGACAGTCCAAGGCCATCCTCCAAAGGTCCTCTCGATACAAAGAAATTCTCTCTCGTTAGCCGGGCTCACAAACAGCAATTTTCCCCCTCGGATCGCATGCAAAACGCTCATTTTGAGGATTACTGATACAATACGAAGAAACCGTAAATGAATAAAAGTATTGATTTATCAAAGCGCTAGTTCGTTAAAATTGCTTCATTATTCAAATCGAGATGTGGGTTGAAGTGAGGATCCAGTCGAAAGTCGGGACACGGAGTGTAGCGACACTGCAGGGCTTCTCGTGTGCTCGTGACGGGACACGGAGTGCAGCGACACTGCACGGCTTCTCGTGTGCTCGTGACGGGACACGGAGTGCAGCGACACTGCACGGCTTCTCGTGTGCTCGTGACGGGACACGGAGTGCAGCGACACTGCACGGCTTCTCGTGTGCTCGTGACGGGACACGGAGTGCAGCGACACTGCACGGCTTCTCGTGTGCTCGTGACGGGACACGGAGTGCAGCGACACTGCACGGCTTCTCGTGTGCTCGTGACGGGACACGGAGTGCAGCGACACTGCACGACTTCTCGTGTGCTCGTGACGGGACACGGAGTGCAGCGACACTGCACGGCTTCTCGTGTGCTCGTGACGGGACACGGAGTGCAGCGACACTGCACGGCTTCTCGTGTGCTCGTGACTGTGAAAGTCGGGACACGGAGTGTAGCGACACTGCACGGCTTCTCGTGTGCTCGTGACTGTGAAAGTCGGGACACGGAGTGTAGCGACACTGCACGACTTCTCGTGTGCTCGTGACTGTGAAAGTCGGGACACGGAGTGCAGCGACACCGCACGGCTTCTCGTGTGCTCGTGACGGGACACGGAGTGTAGCGACACTGCACGACTTCTCGTGTGCTCGTGACGGGACACGGAGTGCAGCGACACCGCACGGCTTCTCGTGTGCTCGTGACGGGACACGGAGTGCAGCGACACTGCACGGCTTCTCGTGTGCTCGTGACGGGACACGGAGTGCAGCGACACTGCACGACTTCTCGTGTGCTCGTGACGGGACACGGAGTGCAGCGACACCGCACGGCTCCTCGTGTGCTCGTGACGGGACACGGAGTGCAGCGACACCGCACGGCTTCTCGTGTGCTCGTGACTGAAAGTCGGGACACGGAGTGCAGCGACACCGCACGGCTTCTCGTGTGCTCGTGACGGGACACGGAGTGCAGCGACACCGCACGGCTCCTCGTGTGCTCGTGACGGGACACGGAGTGCAGCGACACTGCACGACTTCTCGTGTGCTCGTGACGGGACACGGAGTGCAGCGACACTGCACGGCTTCTCGTGTGCTCGCGACTGTGTGGCGGCCACACAGCTCCCGGTAGGCGGCCATCTTGTCCTACTCACCGGGCGAGTTCGAGAGAGGAGTGACCGCCCGGTCAAAAACCGCCTTAATACACGCTTTGTCTGCCTCTCTGCCATTCTCCTACGTTGTCCCTGCTGTTCCACGCCCGCACTCACTCCCATCTCCCCAGCCTACCATCCTCACCCTCATACGATCCTGCGTGGTCTCTTGTCTCATTGACTGACGTTGTTTACTAACAATTGTTCTGTTTATTCTCCAGGAGGGCGGTCTTTCCACCTAGTACAAGTCCTACTACACCAAACATCAAACAACCAGCCTGGGGTGGCGGTAACATTTGGGAGGACATGATGGATCCACTCTAAACTAGTTTGATCTATACCCATCCAATTAACTTTACTTCAGTTGTTTATTTTAAAAGGTATTCTTGCACAGCGTCAATTTCATGGTGTGGATGTGCAGTAAATTTTACTGTGGTCGAAGATGTCCCCAGCTGATGCGAGATTGGTCAAGATGCCTTTACATGTGCTCCATCACGCTTTTCATTTTGCCTGGTGGACCCACAGTTTTTCGTTTGAGGCATAAAATAAATGTAATCTTCACTCACGATCAAACATTTCCGCGCCGTCTTCCTACACATGAGCATGTCAGGCTGCAGATGTGTTCTCCAGAGAACAGCCATTGGTATCGACTGCAATCAACAACGTTCAGAGACGAATGTTCATGGCGTGTTCGCGTGGACAGGCATCAAGTAAAGAAAAGTGCTGCGCATCACCAGCTCTCGCCGTGAACGCTCATCTCTGAATACTTCTGATACCTATCGATACGAAACGCTTTCCTCTGGCAAACGCGCATCTGCTTCTTCACGACCAGCCATGCGTGCAAACACGAAAGCCCCCTGTCACGTGGTTTGAGTGCTGGACTCGCAGTTGCCTGCGAACCACGGGCGCCGTTCCTGGTCACAGAAAATCTCTCCGTTGCATCTTTCAGCAGAGTGCTTGCGCCAGATCATTTCTCCGTACCTAAAAATAAAACTGTGTGTGTGTGTGTGGAGGTTCTAAATGAAAACCGAATAGACATTTATGTGCATTCATTGGCAGCATAACTGCGTGCTCCTTGGAGCATTTTGGTGCTGTTTTGTTCATATTGTCGTTGTCACTTTTACGTGTGTGTGTGTGTGTGTGTGTGTGTGTGTGTGTGTGTGTGTGTGTGTGAGTGTGTGTGTGTGTATACGTGTACGTGTGTGTATGTGTGTATACGTGTACGTGTGTGTGTGCGCGCGAGCGCGCGTGTATGTGTGCATGTGTGTGTGTGTGTGTGTGTGCCTGTGTGCATACGTGTGAGTGGTGTTGAAATCGCGCTCCGTGGTGACTATGGTAGGCCCTACTACTGGATTTGTACCAAGTACAGGAACGTCATGTTTAATGAGAAACTACCCGGTATCCTCAGTGACGTAGGGAGAGAACTTTCTGTCACTCATCTATTGAAAACGTGGCATGTAGACTCAAAATTGAACGTTGTGCATCGACGAAGGAAAAACACATTCAGTGTGCATTCGATGGGGTCATGGCTGTAGGGAACCCTGGCACATCTGAAGAGCTGATGCAGCTGGAGAGGGCAACGAGCACTGCAGAACCTGCACGTGCTTGGTGTGATGCGGGTGCCTGGCCGCCGCAGTCCTGGACACAATGTTCACACGCAGAGACGTGTCCTACTGTCAGGACTGCTTCGTGAGGACAGAACATGTGACACGCGTCTGTGACGTAGACAGAGTTCGATAATCAGATATTCTGCTTCATCTATGTTGACCTTCATACGAAAATAGTCGTGAAAACATTGAAGCTGGTCGATTGTGGCATGCTTACCGATATTACTAGATTGCGCCGCTCTGTTTGATGACGATTTGTGGTTTCTGTGCAATCAGCACTAGCACTATTGGCAGTCAATTGTTGACAGGTCGAGTAATACTGATCCTGAACAATTTTTCATGTTCAGTGATAAACTATTAATGCATGTAACAAATACATTGTGTATATATTTCTGCATTAATACATAGCTGTGATCACTGTCGTCTGTGCCACTTAGATAACAAATTGAACAATGCTGCGGGATTCCTTTCTGCGGGTGACAACACTGAAGCCACGATAGAACTGGTGGAGGTGTTAGACTTTTGACTTGCTAATTGCTCATCCTTTTGTTGTTTATAGTGCTTCCCACTCACTGGGATGTATTGCGTCGATAATTTTGTTAACCGTCAATGGTGGTTGAATACTCAGTTACCACATGACCAGGAAATTAACACATAGTTTTTTATTACCAGTAAGGTAGCTGCTGATTAGATTTTGGTCTGTTGAAGAATTTGCTATAATGCTTTGTTGTTGTTCAGTTTATTTGTAACCAAGCTTGTCTATGGGCCGGAAGCCTCGACAATCAAATTTCAAAGTATACGTGTGTGTGTGTGTGAGTGTGATGGTGAGGGTGGAATGAGGGGGTGGGGTGCGTGTGGGTGTATATTTGTACGTGTGTGCGCTTGCTTGTGTGTGCATATAGTTATGTGTTCGTGCGTTTAGGTTAGAATTGTCGCACCCTGGCATATGTATGTGCCTGCATGTGTATGAGCGTGTGTTCCCGCGTGCGTAAAGGTGTGTTTGTAAACTTTTTGCCTATTAATTTTGTCTGTCTTCCTGCCTGACTGCCTGCCTGCCTGCCTTCCTGCCTGTCTCTGCCTGCCTGCCTGCCTGCCTCTCTCTCTCTCTCTCTCTCTCTCTCTCTCTCTCTCTCTCTCAAGGTAGCAGAAAAAATTTACACGAAACTTTTAGTGTATGTCTGTACATGTAATGTTTCACTGTGTATAAACTACTTCAAAGTGCTTGTAGTGTTTCACTGTGCTTGTAGTATTTCATTGTACATACAGTACTTCACTGTGCATACGGTATTTCACTGTGCATACAGTACTGCACTGTGCATACAGTACTTCACTGTGCATAGAGAACGTCACCGTGCATACAGTACTTCACTGTGCATACAGTACTTCACTGTGCATACAGTACTTCACTGTGCATACAGTACTTCACTGTGCATACAGTACTTCACTGTGCATACAGAACTTCACCGTGCATACAGTACTTCACTGTGCATACAGTACTTCACTGTGCATACAGAACTTCACCGTGCATACAGTACTTCACTGTGCATACAGTACTTCACTGTGCATACAGTACTTCACTGTGCATACAGTACTTCACTGTGCATACAGTACTTCACTGTGCATACAGTACTTCACTGTGCATACAGTACTGCACTGTGCATACAGTACTTCACTGTGCATACAGTACTTCACTGTGCATACAGTACTTCACCGTGCATACAGTACTTCACTGTGCATACAGTACTTCACTGTGCATACAGTACTTCACTGTGCATACAGTACTTCACTGTGCATACAGTACTTCACTGTGCATACAGTACGTAACCGTGCATACAGTACTTCACTGCGCATACAGAACTTCACCGTGCATACAGTATTTCACTGTGCATACGGTACTTCACTGTGCATACAGAACTTCACTGTGCATAGGTACTTCACTGTACATACAGTACTTCACTGTGCATACAGTATTTCACTGTGCATACAGTACTGCACTGTGCATACAGTGCTTCACTGTGCATACAGTATTTCACTGTGCATACAGTACTTCACTGTGCATACAGTGCTTCACTGTGCATACAGAACTTCACTGTGCATAGGTACTTCACTGTACATACAGTACTTCACTGTGCATACAGTATTTCACTGTGCATACAGTACTGCACTGTGCATACAGTACTTCACTGTGCATAGGTACTTCACCGCGCATACAGTACTTCACTGTGCATACAGAACTTCACTGTGCATACAGTACTTCACTGTGCATACAGTACTTCACTGTGCATACAGAACTTCACCGTGCATACAGTACTTCACCGTGCATACAGTACTTCACTGTGCATACAGTACTTCACTGTGCATACAGTACTGCACTGTGCATACAGTACTGCACTGTGCATACAGAACTTCACCGTGCATACAGTACTTCACTGTGCATACAGTACTTCACTGTGCATACAGTACTTCACTGTGCATACAGTACTTCACTGTGCATACAATACTTCACTGTGCATACAATACTTCACTGTGCATACAGTACTTCACCGTGCATACAGTACTTCACTGTGCATACAATACTTCACTGTGCATACAATACTTCACTGTGCATACAGTACTTCACCGTGCATACAGTACTTCACTGTGCATACAGTACTTTACTGTGCATACAATACTTCACTGTGCATACAGTACTTCACTGTGCATACAGTACTTCACTGTGCATACAATACTTCACTGTGCATACAATTCTTCACTGTGCATACAGTACTTCACCGTGCATACAGTACTTCACTGTGCATACAGTACTTCACTGTGCATATAGTACTTCACTGTGCAGACAGTACTTTACTGTGCATAGGTACTTCACTGTGCATACAGTACTTCACTGTGCATACATTCTTCACTGTGCATACAGAACTTCACCGTGCATACAGTACTTCACTGTGCATACAGTACTTCACTGTGCATACAGTACTTCACTGTGCATACAGTACTGCACTGTGCATACAGTACTGCACTGTGCATACAGAACTTCACCGTGCATACAGTACTTCACTGTGCATACAGTACTTCACTGTGCATACAATACTTCACTGTGCATACAATTCTTCACTGTGCATACAGTACTTCACCGTGCATACAGTACTTCACTGTGCATACAGTACTTCACTGTGCATATAGTACTTCACTGTGCAGACAGTACTTTACTGTGCATAGGTACTTCACTGTGCATACAGTACTTCACTGTGCATACAGTACTTCACTGTGCATACAGTACTGCACTCTGCATACAGTACTTCACCTTGCATACAGTACTTCACTGTGCAGACAGTACTTCACTGTGCATACAGTACTTCACTGTGCATACAGTACTTCACTGTGCAGACAGTACTTTACTGTGCGTAGGTACTTCACTGTGCATACATTATTTCACTGTGCATACAGTACTTCACTGTGCATACAGTACTTCACTGTGCATACAGTACTTCACTGTGCATACAGTACTTCACTGTGCATACGGTACTTCACCGTGCATACGGTACTTCACTGTGCATACAGTACTTCACCGTGCATACAGTACTTCACTGTGCATACAGTACTTCACTGTGCATACAGTACTTCACTGTGCATACAGTACTTCACCGTGCATACAGTACTTCACTGTGCATACAGTACTTCACTGTGCATACAGTACTTCACTGTGCATACATTACTTCGCCGTGCATACAGTACTTCACTGTGCATACAATACTTCACCGTGCATACAGTACTTCACTGTGCATACATTACTTCACTGTGCATACAGTACTTCACTGTGCATACGATACTTCACCGTGCATACAGTACTTCACCGTGCATACGGTACTTCGCCGACGTGGCACCATACGAGAAACGCAAGAGTTGGAAAACAGTTGAAAGCTAAGCGAAAGGAGACGACTTTTATTTGTCGATTTCAACAACCTGTTTAATAATTCAAGAGTTAACACTTTTTCCATGTGTTGAAACAGAAAAAGGCCAAATGATTTATTGAAAACATAGTCTATATATGAGTTTTCACAGCTGCGTAAAGAACGTAGGAATAAATCGAGTTCCAATGTGTTCGTCAGTTAATACACCAGGCTGCTCACAATGTGATCAAGTGGGACATTGATATTAAGCATTGCAATCCTTGTATTCTACGCATCCGTCACTAGTCCTTTAAACATCACATTTGATCAACTGTCTCGCAGATTCCAGCAAGCTGCGTACCTCTACTTGTGTCTACACGTCTGTGTTGCAACAACACTGAGCAAGAGAGATCTATCTACTTAAATTTTTTTTCTTGCTCACTTTAATGGTCGTTTTCTTCCCAAACTTCGCTTTGTGGCAAATTACTTCTACATTGCATCACCACTCTTGTAAAGATATCATTTTCAAGTAGTAATGTTTTCGTTTCTTGTATCGTTTCCTTGTCACATATTTATTCAGGCTATCCACCGGCAAATTTATTCAGACTATCCACCTGCAAATTTATTCAGGCTATCCACTAGCAAATAAAGAGGTACTAGGGGATGAGAGACATGGAAAAAACGAAGTTACACGACCTGTCACGTGATGTATTAATAATGTCTGAACATATACATATTATCCTTTTCGGCTTTTATGCAAAACGGAATTGTGATAAGAATTATGAGCGTACATGGTACGTGGTGTATTAAGAATGTCTGAACATATACATATTATCCTTTTCGGCTTTTATGCAAAACGGAATTGTGATGAGAATTATGAGCGTACATGGTACGTGATGTATTAATAATGTCTGAACATATACATATTATCCTTTTCGGCTTTTATGCAAAACGGAATTGTGATGAGAATTATGAGCGTACATGGTCATTTGATTCTCTGAAACAACACCACAGAATCAAACTTTTTTTTGGCTTTGTTTTCGTGGGAAAACTTATTGATTTTTTTATCCCGTGTCTCACTGCAGTGTTGCCGTATCCTGAAAAACAGAAATATTACCAGTGTCACTTCCAGAGAACACAAACTTGGAATCCCAAAAAACTTTTCTCTCTGACTGACTATGCAAACTATTTTGTCAAAGAACAGCACGCAGCTTCACGCCATGTTGTGCTTTCGAGTTGACGTGGACAGTCAGCGCTCACATGTCCTCTGCAGTCTTGGCCAAATACCATGAACGCAACCAACGTCGCCCCAGTAGCCCGGCCGCCTTTCAGTGCTACTGTTGGTTTACGTGTGATTCCTTCAGATTGGGACTTGCACACGCATGTGCCATGACTCCCTGGAAAAGTGCTCAGCCAGCGTTTGAGCCCGCAATAGGCGTCAATAGACATAACGGATCATCAGGACAAAAACTCCAGAACTGCGTCGCCGTTAGTGTGGCCTTCTTTTTGTAGCCGTGTGCAGACCAACGGTGTGCCAGTAGCCCCGTTGCCCTTGCCTGAAAAGGCAGTCTGATTGGCCGCGGGTGACGAGGTAGTGAGCTGTCTACTATGGACACACTTAGCCTCAGCTGGGATACGGGCCAAGGAGCTGTCGGGGTCTGCTCCAGTAGCTCCGCCACGGGTGGCACCGTGCAGCACAAAGAAAAAAGAACTGTTTTACGTTGCCTGAAGCACACACGACTCGCTGACAAGCAACAATGACAAAGGTGATCTGGGAATGTGTTGCGTTCAAAGGAACACATGCATGAAATATTGCATTGCATGGCGCTTCTTCAGAATGGGTAAAGTCATTACGTACAGCAACGACTAGGTGAATGAATTGTCGACGTCTTGTGCACGCGTGCTTCAAAGAGGAACGTTTCGATTACGACGCCTTTAATGAAACCGAGTACATCGTCTTTTAATGACACGTGGGTATTCTATATTACACGAAAGCTCTGAAATGGAGTTTCATGGAGCTATCTATCAGCTCTAAGGTACCACAAAGAGAAACACAACTATGGGGATCTAAACACCAAAACACTGTACAAATATAAACGGTGGGAAAGTTATTTCATATGAAATGCTACTGCCACGACATCCAAAACATGACCTATAAACCCCAGAGCCTCCAAAGACCACATTCCCGTGTATGATCAAGATGAGTGGCTCTTGACAAGTCGTAGTGGCTACAAACACCAGCGTTTCAGACTGCACCCGTCACAACTCTTCAGGCGTGCAGCATTGCTGGGCGAAAATTTCCAGCGACTTCCAACGTGTTTCGCTGTGCTTTCTGGTCGTGATGCATCAGTACCGTGAACCACTCCAATTGACAAGGCTCCCTTTGGGTGCGTGGGGTTAGGTCACAAACAGCAGGCTCTCGAACATCATCAGACCAGCAGTTATCTCCCCTCCGTTGCTCGGCAAAGACCTTCCGTAGCGGACACTCGCAAATCAAATTTTTTAACCTGGAGTTGCGTCCCCTGTCTCGATCGAGAGGGGCTTTCCATGGGGCAGATACTCAGACCGTGTCCAAGCAAATACTGAATGCGTTTGCTTCAGTCGAGAAAGGGTCTTCGAGGACAAGTAATCAAAGATAATGTTCAACCAAGATTTGAGTCCGTCCGTCTCAGTTGGTAAGCGTCCTCAGATGAGTGTACTCAAAGGGTCATCCCACTGTGTACAAGGGTTGAACAGACCCACTGACGTTTCTTTCGCGATTCGTGGTAGACGAATGACTAGGGAAACATAATGTGTTTGTTCATATTCCACCCGACATCCGTGATATGGGAAGCCAACAGTCTCACACAGCCTACAAGAGATGACGGGCCTTGAAGTTTCATCCACCCATCCTGTTGTATTGTCTAGATTTGTGTTCCCTGCTCAGTCGAGAAGGGGTCTCTGAGAACGCATAATCAAATTAAGTCTCAAGAAAAATCGAGTCCATCTGCCTCAGTGAGACAGCGTATTCAGATGTGTGTACTCCAGTGGTATGTACCATCCAGACTCGTGTCCCGTGCCTCAGTTTAGAATGGTCTCAACAAGCGTGTGCTCAGACACCGTAATGTAACCTATTATTTTGTCCATACTTCAGTTGAGAAACGATTCTCCATGAAACTATGGCAGGGAAAGGCAATCTCAGACTGGAGCTCCTCGCTGCACCACTAGTGAGCTCCTATTCCAACCAGCACTAGCGGCTTGGGCAGTCGATAGTCCGACATCACAAATCCAAATATGCCACAGGATTTCATCCATTCATGCATCCATCTTGCCCAAAGTCCATGCATTGTAATAAACTAGAGGCTTGTTCAGGAGGCGCAGCGCTGCAAAGCGCTGCACAGCGCTGCAAAGCGCTGCACAGCGCTGCATGTGATTCACTCCTGAACAGCAATTTTGGGGCGTGATTCACTCAGCGCTGAGCAGCGCTGTGCATCACCGATCCGAGGTGATTCAGACGATTTTCAAAATGGCGTCTTCGATCCCGCACTGGCCGTCGATGCGTAAAATAACCCTCAGAAATATCATTTTGGGACTGGAACGGGCTTTATTTGCCCCAAGCGCTCTGTATGCGCGAGTAATGGCAAGTAAGGATGACACAGTAGTGGACTTTATTCATGCAGAATACATTTAAACGTGCATAAACGATGTTTGTGGCAAAGAAAACACTAACTTAGCGTCTATCAACACAACATGGGGGGCAGAAGATTTACCTCCCCTTTAACAAGTGAAGCGCTGCACTAAATCTGTAGGTGTTCAGGAGAGGCATAGAGCGCTCAATTGTCAACATGAAGCACTCATGCAGCGCTTTGTACTCCTGAACAAGCCTGTAGGCGTCGCCCGCCTCAATCGAGAAGGGCTCTCCAGAGACACACACTCAAAGATTATATAAAACAAATGTTCCGTTCATCTGCCCTGTCAGGATATTCTTAAGTTACGCATGCTTAAACTCCCGAAACTATGTACTGTTTAGCCGTGTGTCCTCTCCTCTCCCTAATCCCTCCTCCTCCCATCCCACGCAGAAAAAGGATCCCTGAAGGTTTACTCTCAGGGACAATATCTCAGATCAACTCGCAGGTAAACTGCACAGTTTGCGTCCTTGCTTTTCCAGGCTGTTTTCGATTGCGGGTGCGATGCAACATCGTCATTCCAAACCGTGCGACCCTTCACAGTATTTGTTGTCTTGACGCATTTACATCGCGTCTTGCTGTTTGTTGCTCCTTGTCACCTCCGCCATGGAGCTTACGTTTTCGCTCACTTGGTTCGTTGGTTATTTGGCTAAATAACTCAAAGAGAGCAAACGTATTATTATGACATTACGTGCAGATTCAGGGTTTTACCCACGAAATAATCCATTATTAGGAGGTTATCTTTCCCCTCGTTTTGGAATTACAACCACAAAGAAAACTTTTATCGCCCTAGGCTGTAGGCTGGGGTGCGCTACAAGCCGGCGTATGCGATCAACACTCACAGACCACTACCAGGCGCTCAAAATGAGAACGAAAATGTGTTGCGTCGTGCCTGGCAAGCAGAACATGCTGCCTGATTTATACAGGCCATGGTAGAGCTGCTGTGATACCTCCATCGCTGTGGCTGCCTTGGTGAGGTTTGTACTCTCCGAGTGTTCTCTGGTCGTCGAAACAGGACGCACCGACATGGAGTGGCGTCCATCTGCGTCAGTCGGGCAGCGCCTCCAGAGGGACGTACTCGTACACCAGGTCCGACCTGCTGAACCTGACGCCGCGACGCTTAGACGTGGAGTGACGTGGCGTGACGGCACACACCTTGCTCGGAGTGACGTAACGACGCACGGTGCCGCAGGCCGTCACGTGACTCGAGCCCCTAGGGGTGGCAGAGGCTGCCCCTTTGTCGGTTTCCTCCAGAGGCACCACGGTCCCCCGCACCACCAGGTCCCCACAGGTGGGTGGTATCTTGATGACGTCATGGGTGCCGTACCTATGCAGCACGCTCCCGCGAAATAAGTCGCCATGGGGATTGTCACGTGACAGGGGGCGCGGTGAGGGCAAAGTCGCCGTCGCTGCGACACTTCCGGCGTCCATCTTGGAATCTGCATGATTGAGCCTCAGCTTCGGAATCGAGGGAACCTGGGATGGCCTTGCAGAGTATCCAGTAAAACCAGTCTGAACTGCTCCGTGGGCACTGTTGCCACGAGACGATGCCCTCCCGTGCGTGGGGGAGGGGGAGGGGGAGGACGAAGAGGACGGGGGAGGAGGAGCGGGACAAACGGACACGTGAGGCGAGGTATGCGAGCGAAAGACGATGTCTGAAACAGTTCCTCCTGGATGCTTAAGGAGAGGGTTCAGGGAAGGGGGTTTGGGGAGGCCGTTTTTCAGGACAAGCTTCTCCGCTGACATGGAGGCCATCTTGGCTTGCTCTCTTGCAGCCAGCTCCTCCTCCAGGAGGTCCACGTAGCGCATGCGCTGACTGCACGCGCCGTAGAGACTGGAGACATCCACGGGACCAGTCAAAATGGCGTCCGTCAGCTGCAGGCAGGTCAGATTTCTGCTTCCGGCCTCCGGTTTCCTGTCCATGGAGGACAAACGTCCCCCCCTCTCCTGGGTGACCTGTGTTTCCATGGGCAACCCGTTGGTAGGTCGCGTGACGTCGAGGGTGGTGGCGGGGCGAGGGAGTCGAGGAACGCTCTGGCTCCGCCATCTTGGTAGGACGAACTGCCAAGTAGACGTCATAATTCGTGGCAAATGTGAAGCAGAAACTTACCCGAACTCAACTGATAAAAGTGAAGACACAAAAACTGCTGACACAAACGTTACGGCCTCCAACAAAAAATTGTCGATTACAGCAATTTCTTCGACTTAAGAGAACGTTCGGAGACGTTTATCATATCACCCTGATGTAACAAGTCTAAAAGGTAAGTATCAAAAGCATGTATCGATATCGAAATTATGTAGAAATTAATTGAAAATGTCTGTGGAAAATGCGTGCTGATCGAAAATAAACTTAGCGGAAAGGGTATATCTGGACAGGTTGACAAGTCAAATATGAAGACAACAGCAACAAGAAACATTTGTCCTCAAAAAATGAAACAGCAAGAGCAAGTGCAGATATGAAAAATTGTAATCAAAACAACAATATACCAGGTTGCAAACATAATCAACGGTCTTGTTTAAAATCAATTTCACACGCGCTCAAGAACTCACGCGTACGATCCTCCATGCGCGCAAATGTACACGCAACCTCACACAAACTTCAAATTCCACTACACAATACCCCCACCAATACACAAAGAATCTTACGCACTCGTGCGAGCACACACATATACACACACACTATCGCACACGCGTAATGCCTACGCACATGCATACACTCACTGAAACAGATACACGCACACACCAAAACACATACAAACACACGCACACCTGCAAGGACGTAAGCGCACAAACAAGCACACGCATCTCTACATGCACACACGCGCGCGCGCGCATATACACACGCACACACATACATAAATGCATACACACATACACACTTACACATACACACATGCGCGCGCATAAACGTACACATTCACTGATGATTCCGATGAATCCGGTGACAACAACAATGTTTAGATCAACGACAGCAACATGACGTCACTCACTCCAGCACTGTTGGCAGCGCTGACCAGGACGTCCAGGTTGGGAACCTGCGCTTGTGCGCGTGCGCGTGAAAACGGACGTGACGTCAGAGTCGAGGCTGAGGTCGAGGCACCACATCCGGCAAGCGTCCAGTAGTCCACAGCGGCACTTCCGGTCTTCTGGCGTCGAATGGCGTCCGACATCTGACGTGACATGCGCACTGATACCAGACCGGTGGGCGTGGCCAGGGGTGTGTGGCCGAGATCCAGTCTGGGGCTGGCCAGAGGTGACCGGGGACTGGTTGCCATGACAACTGCTGGAAAGGTGTTAGGGTCCAGAAGTCTTCCTCACAGTTAACGTCCTCTAAAGAAGGTGAGAGAGAGAGAGAGAGAGAGAGAGAGAGAGAGAGAGAGAGAGAGAGAGAAGGTGGGCAAGGGAATGAGGAGTAGAGTGGGGTGGATGGTGGGTGGGGGGGGGGGGGGGGTGGGGGGGGGGGGGGGGGGGGGGGGGATCGTTGGTAATGCGTCTGTCAGCCGGAGGGGGGGGAGGAGGGTCAGAGGGTACGCTGATTCATCTTCCTCCGCCTGAGAGCGGGGGAGAATGGGGCCCGGAGAAAAGATAAGATCGTGAAGAGGGAGGGGGGTAAGGAGGAGAGGGCGCGTAACGGGGGGGGTTAAGGGAGTAGCAGGCAGGGCGGACATTCAGGATCTATGCACCGACGGGTATGTGGAGGGAACGGCGGGCCGGCGGCCGGGGAACTCTGGGATCTCGTCTGTATATGCCTTGTGCGGGCGGGGCCGATAGCGGAGGCAAGACGCTGGTGTGTGTGGGGGTGAAAGGAGGA
>JAWQFJ010022215.1:7500-21123 GCA_034096865.1 Theodoxus fluviatilis
AGCGAGAGAGAGAGAGAGAGAGAGAGAGAGAGAGAGAGAGAGAGAGAGAGAGAGAGAGAGGGAGAAGGGGGGGGGGGTCAGGCAGGCAGGAACACAGAAGAGGAAATAAGTTAGAGTAAAGAGAAAGAAGATAGAGATTGGTGACTTAGTGCCTCTCGTTTCGGTGCAATTGACTTCATCTTCGAAATGGACTGAGCACCAAGCCATCTTTGTGCATGGGTACAGCTTGCATGTGCAATTTGCGGTGTCAAAATGGACGTGTGCGTGCGTCACGATGGACATGTAAGTGAGGGTGTTAGATGTGTAATGGCTTTCTTCCTATTGTGTCGAAAATATAATAGCACTCCTTCTTCCCTGCGCCGATTTAATTATGAAAAGGCTGACTGTGACCACACGATTCTCTTCTATTGGTTGTTTCAATGACCTGGAAGCTTTAGTCCGCGCACCCGTTGTCTGGGTCGTCTGACTGCACAGCATGCTGAAATTGCAGGTGAGGTGGGAGACTGGAGAAATCACTTCACGACAGAGCAGAACGAAGAATTTGACAAAATCTACGCCGAGCAAATGAAACACAGCCGGCTGACCTTCCGATACACCCTGTGAAGACCCTGTGCTGCTGAAGTCACTGTATGTTCACCTCCGGCAACCGTTTCTGTGAAGACCTCTGCTGCTAGTTTTAAACTATATTTCACTTCTGACAATCGTTTCTGTGAAGACCCCTGTTGATGACTTCAAACTATATCCACTTCTGACAATTGTTTCTGTGAAGACACCTGTTGATGATTTCAAACTATAATCCACTTCTGACAATTGTTTCTGTGAAGACACCTGTTGATGATTTCAAACTATAATCCACTTCTGGCAATCGTTTCTGCGATGACTCCTGCTGATGACTTCAAACTATATCCACTTCTGACAATTGTTTCTTTGAAGACCCTTGTTAGTGACTTCAAACTATAATCCACTTCTGGTAATCGTTTCTGTGAAGACTCCTGCTGATGACTTCAAACTATAATCCACTTCTGACAATCGTTTCTGTGAAGACCCTGTTGGTGACTTCAAACTATAATCCACTTCTGGTAATCGTTTCTGTGAAGACTCCTGCTGATGACTTCAAACTATAATCCACTTCTGACAATAGTTTCTTTGAAGACCCTTGTTAATGACTTCAAACTATATCCACTTCTGACAATTATTTGTGTGAAGACTCTTGTTGATGACTTCAAACTATATCCACTTCTGACAATTGTTTCCGTGAAGACCCCTGTTGATGACTTCAAACTATATCCACTTCTGATAATTGTTTCTGTGAAAACCCTCTGCTGCCTGTTTTAAACTATTATCCACTTCCGAAAATTGTTTCTGTGAAGACCCTTGTTGATGACTTCAAACTATGTCCACTTGTGATAATTGTTTCCGAGAAGACCTTCTGCTGCCTGTTTAAAACTAAAATCCACTTCAGAAAATTGTTTCTGTGAAGACCCCTGTTGATGATTTCAAACTATATGCACTTCAGACAATTGTTTTGTGAAGACCCCTGTTACTGGTATCAAAATATGTCCATTTATGACGAATGTTTTTTTTTGTGAAGATTCTGTGTTGCTGGCTTCACAATTATGTCTACATCTGACACATTTTTCTGGGCATTTATCTTTTTGCATGAAATATATTGTAGGTATAATTTTTTCAATGTGTAAATTTCATAAGATATAGATTTATCAGCATATACATTCATATGTATGAATCTGTGCACGTAAAATTGTATGAAGACATGTATTATATTCGCATGCATACTAACATACATGTACATTTGTAATAACATCTTTATCCACACATTATATGAGAAGGAAAGTGAGCAGTTCTAGAGGAATAATATTTCATCGCTTATTAAAATGACATTCGTGGAATTGCCCCAATGTCTCATGACTAATCAACTAGTTTGCGTTATCCCACTACGGTTCCACATTCTGTGCTTTTTAGAAATCGTTCCTGACCCATTCCTTTGAAATGGAAACATGCGCCATTTGTTAGTGTCCGTCTTTCTACCAGTCTTTTGATACGAGTGTAGTAAACCCTAAAACTATGCACGATATGTTACCCACAGGACCTTAGTCCATAACGTTGGTGTCTTTCTCCAATAAAAGCCATTGCATTATTACTCGCGTCTTTGCACTGTTCAGTTTCATGCGTTGTTTCCAGGAATTAACGTAATGACATTTTGGAGTGAAAGAGTAGTGAAAGTCGGGATGCTGGAGTGAGGGTGGCTGGAAGAGACAGACAGACAGAGACAGAGACAGACAGACACACAGACAGACAGATAGACAGACAGACAGACAGACAGACAGACAGACAGACAGACAGACAGACAGACAGACAGACAGACAGACAGACAGACAGACAGACAGACAGACAGACAGACAGACAGACAGACAGACAGACAGACAGACTACAGACAGACAGACAGACAGACAGACAGACAGACAGACAGACAGACAGACAGACAGACAGACAGACAGACAGACAGACAGACAGACAGACAGACAGAGATTATATATATGTATATATTAGAGTCAAATCGGGAAATCAGGCATTCTCCGAGAATGCCTGAAAGTTTAGGCATTCACAGTAAATGCCTGGTTTGATCAGGCAATTCCGGTAATGACTGAAAATGTTCCGGCCTTATCGGTGATTGACTGAAATAGGCTGTCAGGCATTATCGGAGAATGCCTACCGCTCACAATCTATGTTTCTGGTGAGAGTCAAAGCATTTCAGCACATAAGCCTACTGTAAAACTTTGAATGGCTGGGGTCGTATTTGGTTTCACGCCTCTTTTGTACTCTCTCTCTCTCTCTCTCTCTCTCTCTCTCTCTCTCTCTCTCTCTCTCTCTCTCTCTCTCTCTTAATTTGAAGGCATTCAATTAAAGAACATAATGATGAAATCAGTTTAATTTATTAATTCTAACAACTAAATGTACATTAAAACAGAACTTTCTGTCAACAGTTCATTGTTTCCACAAGTCAAGGATTGGTGACACCGACTGTTGCACTTCAGTTTTGGGTTGATTGAAGCATTTGCACCGATTGTTCTGGCATTTCTTTGCACCCGAACAGTTGCACTTGACGTATCCTTGTCCTCCGCTTTGGGAGCCCAGGATGACCGCCTCTCGAAGACTTACGTGCTTAACACAGTTCATTTCACTCAAAGACAACAGTTTTTGTGGACACAGTTCGAACTCGTTTCTGGTGTAGGCTCCTTTTAAAATCCCATGCTTGGTCACCAGTGTGTAGTTGTCATTATCACTCCTATCAAGAATCACCCCTAGGATATTCCGCGGGTCTCCACGGCCTCTATCCACCAGGGGAATGGGTATAGCGACGTTATCACCTCTCTGTCTATGACCGAGATCCAAGCGACTCCGCTTCATCATTCTTTCTGCTTGCTGGAGCTGACATACTCTGCTAGCTTGTCTGTGGTGGTGAATTTGTTTATATTGTATGTCAAGCAATGCCACACTGTCATCAGTCACCAACTCCTCGGTACTGAGGTTTGCATTTCCAAGGTGGATGTTGGCAGTGTTACCCTGGGGTTCAGACCTAGTTAAACAATACGATATTTTTTTATTAGAGACTTCCGTTTTACATCATTTTTTCAGGTATTTGAAAATATTTAGACTTTGGCATCAAGTGTTTTTCATTTTTGGCGTACTTTTGAAAGAGTAACCGATTAAATTGGACTTCCACCGATTCTGTTTCCTCCATTGCTACCCTCAACATGGCGAGCAACGTCCCAATGGAACTAGCATTATACTGAAAGTGAACTCCAATCACTCCAAACTCAGCGAAAAGGGGAAACAGTTAAAGAGACAATGGGAGAGACTCACATAAGAGAAACTCACAATAAATTAAGGCCGGCTATGTAAAAACAAACTCTAATCACTCCGAACTCCGGGGAAAAAACCTCACTAAAAATTCATGCAAGGCAGACTGTGTAAAGTCAGAGGGGTCAGAACAACCCGTTTTGCCTATCAGTCAGGAAAAACGGGAAATTTGTTCAAGTAGATTTTAGTCATTTCCTGATAATGCCTGAAAAATTTCAGTCATTACCGGTGTTGCCAGATCAAACCAGGGATTTACCGCGAATGCCTAAACTTTCAGGCATTCTCGGAGAATGCCTGATTTCCCGATTTGACTGTAACAGTTACATGGCGGTGCTCGTCTGTCTCAATTTTGAGTGTCTAGGGGGTGTTCATTACCAGCATGTAACCTTCACTCACCTTTCATGCAATTGAGTAACAGAACAGCAAAAGAAGACAAGTGGGCAGATTGAAATTTTAACAGCTTTAATAATGACTACTGATGTGCAACAATTCTCAGTGAAAATAAACACAATACCTTAATATCAATGTTTAGCCAGCCAACATTTTACCAAACCGTTACTTAACTGATGAGTAAAGCGTCAAAAACTTTTAACTTTGAGGCCTTTCCCGCTGATCTTGAACAATTTCACAACGGCGGGATGACCATTGGCAGGAATGGCAGGGCCTGAGGGTGGGGACCTGCCTTCATACAGACCTCCGTGTTCTTGGAGAAAGGAGGGCGTTTCTGAGCCGTCCGGAATCTCCCCCTCCATCAGTCGGCATGACTGAATGACGCGCTCTTTGCCTCACGTCAGCGTTACTCCTGCGAACTGCAGCCTTGGAGGTTGTTTGCAGGGTAGGAGGTGGGGTGGGGGTGGGGGGGGGGGTGGGGGGCAAGGCCTTACCCCACCCAAGTCTTGGCGTCTTCAACACAAACCTCCACATAGCATTCCATAATTGTGTTCAGAGACATTGAGAGGGAAAACTTGCGCGTTATATATCATCCGCGCGCCTCCAGTTACGTTTCAGTTACAAACAAATAACTGTACATCCCATTAAAGATACTCATGTATTTATTCCCATACGGCAATCAGATGTGGCCCATCAGCTTGCGTGGTCCGCGAGCTTCGCTGTCTTTCCCGCACCCCTCTCCTCGGACGAGTCCACTAGTGTGGTCTGTTATTGGAAGTCGTTCCCGTACACGTTGCACTTCATGGAGAATTTCCTTCACACCGTTCGGGAGGTCTTCCCCACCTGGGAGCACTGTCGGGGGAGGCTGGCGACAGATGGTGCTGTCATGCCGCTAGATTGCTGTGTGTCGGCTGTTTCGGCACGCACGCCTTTCACTTCACACTGATCATTTGCCCGGAGATCAGAGGTCAAACGTGAAAAGTCACACTGCGTTCTTGTTGTGAGATAAAATGAGAAAATATCTTCAGTGGCAGTACAAGAATTACACGGCTGGCTTACCTCAAGGAGTTCAACAGAAGGGTAGGTCAAAAGAGTACTTCTTGTCTCGAAGTCGCTGCGCAGGTGGCTTTTGTCGCCACCTGTCCCGAGCGCTGTCGCTGTCCAGTAATGGGTGACCTAGCCTGAAGCGCAGCATGTAGCGTGGAAAATAGTAACCCGTGGAAAACAGTAACCGGAAGTCATCGCAGAGTTATCTGCGAGGGACGTGGTGAGAATTCCACTCTAAAAAGAGACGGCACCCGCCACTCCGCCTGACTGACTTGGCACGCCCGGGGAGTTATGCTAAGATCCGGCCGCGTAAATATATCTGCGTTTTGTGACAAACGTCTTTCTCGGCGGTACTGTACTCCATGCACCTTAACGGTGCGCGTGATTCGGGTGTAATCTTAAGCTAAACGACGTTTATTGGCGCTGCTGAAATGGTCGAAGTCGGAAACATTCGGAACGTCGTTTAGCTTAAGATTACACCCGAATCACGCGCACCGTTAAGGTGCATGGAGTACAGTACCGCCGAGCAAGACGTTTGTCACAAAACGCAGATATATTTACGCGGCCGGATCTTAGCATAACTCCCCGGGCGTGCCAAGTCAGTCAACGGTCGCGTTTTATAAAACCAGACTACAAACAGACTACAGGGAGGTGACTCCCATATTATTTCCGGCAGGGGAGACGGCTTTACACGGGGAAAAACTTTTTTGAACGCTACATCATGTGTTAAACTACGCAAATGCACCAAAACCTCGTAAAGCAACTAATGCGTCGTTTGTCGGAATATATTCCATGCGAAGAACAGGTGCAGGAGCGGTAAATTGCATAAAGCACGTCCCTCGCAGATAACTATGCGATGACTTCCGGTTACTGTTTTCCACGGGTTACTATTTTCCACGCTACAAAGCACGACGACTGTGTTGTTCGCTGCACCGTCAACTTCCCGCGATGGCCGGATCTCACTTGCAAGCAGCGTTTCTTACCATTACACACACTTACAGCGGTTTCGCTGATAATGCATTCCTGGTGCATGTATCACTGCATTGTATCTTGTCATGAACCTGTCAAAGCGGGGCTAATGTTCCTCAAACAGCAATGACATATGATGACGATAACTGTTTGCAACCAAGACACACACACATTCACTCTACGAGCGTTCCGACGATCTGTCTCACGCGGCAATTGGACGTGGGTCTTCGGTTGCCACCACAGACGGTTCTTCTAAGACAACCTTTCCTTCGCACTGTATGAGAGTAACATACGGCAGGAGCCGCTCGATGCCCCTCGCTTCAGCTGGAAGCCCTGGCTGCTGGACTTCTGAGGCCTGTCTACTTACGAAGAGGCGGCCCCAAGGTCAAACAGCCAGAGAGTCTACCTGGGCCATCGGAACAGGTTACCCAGATTCAACTGTGCGTTCTCCCACCCTGGAAGATCAAGCCTCAACCCGCACGCGACTACAGACTGGTTGGCAGATATCGCATTGGTCTAAATCTGTGTCACTTCATTCACCTCTGACTTCCCACACAGCATGGACGTCATAGTCTATCATTATTACGTAACCACCATGTCGGTCACATTTTCCGTGTTCTGACGCCTCTCGTTATTGGCACAACTATGGACCTCTTTGTGAGTATATTCCCTTCTTCGTTTTGCTCTTTTTATCTTTTCATCTTTTGGCTTTATCCATATGAAAACATATCGATCCTTCAACTAATAGGAACCTATATTGTTTTCTTATTTTATTTTTTCTGCATTGCAGTCCAACAAGATGCTTCCTAAGGCGTCCATTGAATAATAACTTGACTGGCAGTACCGTTATCATTGTGAACACAGCAGGTATACAGCCCACACCAGTTTATGTTTCTCAGCACGTACTTTCTTAGTTTTTGCTGTGTGAAGTCTTGGCTCTGAGCATTTCTTTTCCCACTCGCGTGTTCATTACGTGTTCCTTCCAAGAATGTTTTTCTTCCTTCATCTGTGAACCTCCATTACAAAATGAGACAGACATCATCTTAACTCCTACAGATGGATGGATGGATGGATGGATGGATGGATGGATGGATGGATGGATGGATGGATGGATGGATGGATGGATGGATGGATGGATGGATGGATGGATGGATGGATGGATGGATGGATGGATGGATGGAGTTTTAGGGCCTATCAGCCTTGTAGGCTATATAAGGCCACAACGTTAAGAAACACCCACTTCCACCAAGTTATTAGAACTCTCCTCGACAGCGGAGTCTAGTACAATTCACATAACTAGTGACATAAATCCATTAAATCGAGTCTCACTGCTCATCAGCCAGCAAAGGCTGTGTAGAACCTTCAAACATGATAAGCATAAAGGGCGATAGGGCAAAACTTTACATCTCGATTCCCCTCGTCACCGACAAAGTACTTAGGGATAGGTGGATGGAGCCCAAGGGCTCATCTGCCTTGAAGGCCATTCAAGGCCAAAACATACTTACACTGAATAAAAATGTGCAATTAAAAAATTACCTCAGATGAGGTAAGTGGAGAAATATATAAAGCAATGAAAACATAGTACGACTCATAAACGAGAATAATATTCGGAATCTGTCAAAAATTCTATCACAGCTAGAGGATCTTTGAAAATGTCTGACACAGAACTTGCCACATGGTGAGCCTGCACTGGCAGGTACGGCACTCCAGTGGAGGCTCCGACCGCAACAAATAGGAGTGGGTCAGAACAGAATGGCCGATCCGGGAACGGCAGAGCACAACTTCCTCTCTTCTTGTGAGCAATGTGGAGGAGAGTCGCTCACCCCACACAGAAGCTATTCCGTGAAGTTTGTTATGTGTCCTGCCGTCCCAGTCAGCTTGACACAGATTAGACATGTATTTGTTAATACGGAGTACCAGATCGCCAGCCGGGATCCTACCCAGGGACATGAGAAGGGAGAGAGCAGACTTGGCAGCTTGATCTGCTCTCTCGTTCCCTGGGATGCCCATATGGCTAGGGACCTAGCAAAAGGCGTGAGCCAAGGCCTTGACAGATACAAATGGTAGGTAAAAGTTTCGTCCAACCGAACGTTTGCCGCCGCGATATTCTCCTCAACTCATATCCCCAACTGAGCTTGGTCGCGTAGAGGTGCGGAAACTTCGGCTGGACAACACAAGGATAAGTAGGATTGGTCGGGTTAGAACTGACTTGAAGAATGTACTGTAACGCAAGCTTGCGTCTACGCAAATGGAGTGGAGGCTTGCGGGCCTTCGCTTATAAACTATTCACAGAAGAGATGCGAAAGGCACCGACTGACCGAGGACTTATCGTAAACCCTGATGGTGTATTGGGTCAAGCATCGACAAGAACGACTTGCGAGCTGATCCGTACACAAAATAACCGTAATCTAGTTTGGAGCGTACCTAGGCACGATATAGGAGTACTAAAACACTGCTACCTCCTCCCCAGTTATATTGATCAAACAGAGTGAGGTGGATTAAACATGTCGGTACTGAGATATTGTTGTTGGCACCTACATTTGTTCGTACCACAATATCATGTATTTACGAGCTTACCATCGGCAGCAGTCCAGCTAGTCAGCTGAGCTGATATACCGCATCAAAATAGCCACCATGACGACCACACTGCATTGCCTAAAAAGGAAGAAGAAAAAAAGACTTGGCCTGTAAAATCCATTTTCTGAAAAAGTCATGCCAGTGGCTACCAGTCTCTAGTAGCTCTAGTTTTGTATTATTTCTCATGTTTTCAAGCTTCATACATCGTTGAAAAGAAATATTTATCCACTTTACGACCTACACATTAATTTAGCGTTCCCAAAAGTGACCATTAACTTTTATCTTACCATGTGGTAAATGGTAACATTTGTTTTCTTGTGTCGTTTTGTCTCGCTGCGTCTGTCAGCAGTTGATTGAGTGCTTTGCGTGTGTGTTTTGGACATGGAATCTGCAAACCACATTATCCTTCATTTTTCGAATTGTCTGTGTTCTGATCTCTAATCTCTCATTTCCCATTGAGCATTTACATGTACAGGCGCGGTGTGCACAGGAAGGTTTAAGGCATCCTTAAATTTAAAGTGGCGAGCTCTGCTCAATGAACCACTGAGTCAGTATACGTAGAAGGTCTAAACTTCACATAGTCAACAAAATCACTCTCAAATTTAAATATCACACACACACACACACACACACACACACACACACACACACACACACACACACACACACACACACACACACACACACACACACACACACACACACACTCACACACACACACACACACACACACACACACACACACACACAAGTAGTTATAAACTTGACGGTACGAGCTCATTAATTAACACTTTTAATTAGCATACTGTTCACTTTTTAAAATTAAATTGGCAAACTAATGGCTTTTCCAGGAGGAGGCAGGGAGGGAGAGAGGGGAGGGAGCCGGCGTGCTGCCTGCCTCCCTCTAAAATCAATACTCCAGCCTGGGTGCTTTGAGAGAGACCCAAGCACCCTTAATTGGCCCGCTAATTACTTCTGATGAAATATCCCCACAGGTTCAAGTTACATAACTCGCTTGTCATGACGATAATATCGACCATGTCAGTGACAAGGTCATCCAACCTAATTCTGGGACTGAGTTGGCATATCGATTGCCAAGCGCTTCCTATCCAGTGCCATGCTTCCAGTTTTTGTGACCAAGCGAGCTCGCATAGATTTAACTCTCACAGCCAAGGCCAAAAAATTCAATACGGCCTCCCAAGCCACCCCAGCTAGCCTTTGCTTGCCTGCCTGCCTGGCTGTCTGTGCATGCATACATTCTCTCTCTGTGTGCCTCTCTCTCTCTCCCTCCCTCCCTTCCTCCCTCCCTTTTTCTCTGCCTCCCTCTCTCTGCCTATGTTTGTGCTTTCCTTCCTTCCACAGTACACAGTACACAGTACAGTACACAGTACACAGTAATTTATTGCGCCAAGTGACATCATTTAAAAAACGAGCACGAGGAAAACTAAGTGATGAAGGCTAAAAAAGAAACAAAACAAAAAGCCAAACACACGCATCGCTTACACACCCTAACACGCCGTTTATGCAAAAAACATGGACATTTCCCGATGTACCTCACTCACGCAGCTGCACACAGACAAGAGATAAGACTGCACCTGAAACCACTGAACAGTCCTAGTGCAACTGGATCCGCTAAAGGGAACACACAGCACACAAGGCGCATAGGAACTACTGCACCAGCACAGGCTGCCGTGGTCATGTCGGCTGCAAGCAGCAGTAGCGCATAGCGTGTTGGTAGGAAGTGTAATGCGTAATCTGTCCTCATACTTGACACCAGCAGGCAGTGGAAACCAGTTTATGTAGGAAAAGAGGCAAGCAGGGAGGGGAGGGGGTCGGAGGAGGTTTCTCCTTGCTTATCCAGTGTATGAAGACCTGAGACAGATATATGCCTCAATTTTTACATGAATGAGCTTTGATGGAAGGGAAGACAACTCTTCCTCTCATAACGTGCCCTTCAAAGTTGTCTCCTTTTTCATGCATTTACAATCTTTTAATGCCTGTTTCTGAGATTAAATGGTTAATAAGAGCTCTTGCATTGTGGTTTGAATCTGCTTGACTCATAGGCATTGGAACTCCACTGTTTATAATCTCAGGATTATCATTTTTGCTTGTTGCTTTTTTAATTCTGTTAAGAATACTTGAAACTGCCCTGTCCCCAAGCTGCCTTGCCCGTGGTTTCGCAATGCTCTTCGCCATATTTGAAGCAAACTGCTTTACAAAAGGCAGCTTCTCAGTGAGAATTTTTGTTTCAGGAAAGAACGCTTTTTTGCTAGTACCCAGGATTTGGCCTCCAACGAATTTTTGTTATCAATAACAATTACGCCTCATCTATATCATAAGTTACATTTCCTTTAAAGACAAAAAAGGTCCCCATTTCACCTTTAAAGTCTACAAGATTTCCTGATTGATCAGTGATTCTTATCATGATAGCTGAAATGAGATTAGATTTGGTTGGTTGGGAGAAATGTGAAGCAATGTTCCTGGAGAACGGTTTGGAGCAAATGCATACAACACATCTGAAGAGGTCCCAATAATGTAGGATCCACTGACCAGTGAACACCTAATTAACAAGCTGTTAATACTTTTATTCATGCAGAATACATTTAAACGTGCATAAACGATGTCTATGGCAAAGAAAACATTTTCTTAGCGTCTATCAACACAACATGGGGCGCAGAAGATTAAATTAAAAGCTGTTAATTGTGGTTATGTTTACAGCTCAGTCCCCATCTCCAGATTCTCTAACCAGTCTACTATCAAATCCCTAAATTTCTCTTAGTGTGTTGCTTCCTGTGAAATCCATGATGAAACCAGGCTGCTGAGTAACTTATGTTTGTAAAGAGTGGTAATTTGGTTCAATTGTAATGCCTTCATTTCCCTGAATCCTTTTAATTCCTTTTTGTATTTCTTTATCTATATCTATTATGTTGTATGCACTGGGTGATACAGTAATTGTTAAAACCTGACCATTTTTGACTCACATGCGAAGCAAAAGTGAGTCTATGTACTGAGCCGTGTCGTCCGTCCGTCCGGGCGTCCGTCCGGGCGTCCGTCCGGGCGTCCGTCCGGGCGTCCGTCCGGGCGTCCGTAAAAAACTTAAACGTTGGATTTTTCTCGGAGACTATTAAGTCTATCAACACCAAATGTGGCATGATGGTGTATGATGACAAGGCCTCAAAAAACATACATAGTGACTTGACCTTGCTTCAAGGTCAAGATCACAGGAGCCATAAATGTGGTCTCAAAAACAGTCATTTTTCACATTTTCCCAATTTTCTCCCACGTTATTGAGAATGGCGACCTTAGCTACAAGTGGTATATAGGTCAAAGCAAGCCTTCAAGGTCAAGGTCACAGGAGCTCTTCAAAGTTGGATTGTATACATATTTTGAAGTGACCTTGACCCTGAACTATGGAAGATAACTGTTTCAAACTTAATAATTATGTGGGGCACATGTTATACTTTCATCATGAGACACATTTGGTCACATATCATCAAGGTCAAGGTCACTTTGACCCTTATGAAATGTGACCAAAATGGGGTAGTGAACCACTAAAAGTGACTATATCTCATGGTAGAAAGTGCCAATAAGCACCATTGTGCTTCCTATGTCTTGAATTAACAGCTTTGTGTTGCATGACCTTGGATGACCTTGACCTTGGGTCAAGGTCACATGTATTTTGGTAGGAAAAATGTGTAAAGCATTTCTTTGTGTATGATGTCATTGGTAGGTTTAGTCGTTTGACCTTGACCTTGAAGGTCACCTGAAGGTCAAGGTCATATAAAGGTCAAGGTCAAGCATGTGAGTCGTATGGGCTTTGCCCTTCTTGTTGATATAATGAAATTTGTTGTTTTGTTCTGTCATGTTGAACCATGAATACCAGAGATCAGCAAGATTAGAGCTATCTTGTATTGCTTGCTTGGTTCTAGAACAATGTTTTCTCTAAAGTAAGTGGTAAAGTTTTGATATTGCTGTCCAGAACTATCTAAGAATAGGATTGTTTCAAACATCTTTATACTTAGTACAAATACATTTTATAAACGTAGTTAGTACATTTTGCAAACGTCATGATGTTTTTTATCTGATTTTGAATACATAAAAAAACATCATTCCACAACATATTGGATTATCAGATTCATCAGTGATCCACAACCTTATTTTGTCTGTTTGAAGAGGTATGTACCTTACAAATGGAGGGTTTGCTTCTATTAGTTTTCCAAATGAGCTAAATGAAGGCACAAATGAGTGAATGACTCTCCCATTAGAAGAATAAATTTTCACCAATGGGTCAGGAAGTTTTAAACTATAAGCATGGTCATACATTCTTTCCCTTTTAAAGCCAAGAAAGTTGTCCATGATGCTCAAACATCACTGCATAGCCACAATGAACAACCACTTTAACTCTTTGGTTAACTAAGCTTATTTCTATGTTATCTGGATTGTCTCCATTATTCTTATTTTTTTTTCGTTTATTGTGTGGTTTAGTTCAGAAATGGTGTACTTACCACAAGGTATTCCAAAGGATTTGTAAATAGCAGGACAGACAATGTAATCAAATTGGTTGTTATGAAACCTATGGAAATCTTACTCCAATTTACCCTCAGGCCTAGCTTAGTAAATAGAGGTATAATCAATGAGTATGTAAACAGTTTATAAAGTATATATAAATATGACATCATATCTTCTGAAGTGTAAAGCAGTTACAGATTCTAAAAATTTCATTTTAAGATCAACCAAAAAGGTAAAACAAATAGCTAGATC
>JAWQFJ010022216.1:0-10000 GCA_034096865.1 Theodoxus fluviatilis
AATTCCTAAATGGGAAGTTACTCGTTTTCTAGCAACGGTAAGAGTTACTCCGCCCATTACTCAGTCAAACATGGCGACTTCCTTGCGTCGAGTATCTGAATTTCAAGCTTTTTTGAGAGATCGTGGTGTGACTGTGTCTGGCCAAAAAAAGACTGAACTAGCGGAATTGTGTGAGATTGCGAGAGGTATTAGCCTGGAGTTTGATCCCGATGGATTATACGAAGACAGAGAAGAAATCATTGTTGACAAACTGACCGACGGCGATGTGAAGTTACCGAACCCTTCACTTCATGCGGGTAGCAGCGACCTTTCCGCGTTGCCTTTTTTCAGTATGTTCGATGTGTTCACGTACCTTATGAGCACTTTAGACCATGCAACCGTACGAGAAGAAAAAAGAGAAAGGTAAATAAATAATAATAAAATAAACACAAGCAGGCAATTGTAATCTTAACGGAAGACTCTGGCTCACTCTTAATACTATAGTAATACACACATACAACCCTACATTGCAACACATGCATACACTCAGTTATATGGTTCATATGCACTCACTCATCACAAGCATACATGTACTTATGTAGTGATGTACACAAGCATGCAGTCATTCAAACCACACCCACACAAATGCTTTGTACACTGACTCAGTAGGCTGCAGGCATGCATGGCACTTATGTACATAAAACAAAATCCTTTTAAGTAGTGTTACAGTACACATTCCACCTTTTCACAAGCTAATTTTAATAATAATAAAAATTAAATAAATAAAAAACGAAGAAAAAGATCAGCTGAAGAAAATTTGGCAAACCTGCAGTTTAGAGGCGGGTCCTGCTTGTTGCCGGTTTTCATGCGTTTTAATGAGTTTATCGCTCAAATACAATTATACGCTTTAAATACAATCATACTTACACTCATACACACACATATTCGAGCCTATGTGCATTAGAATTAACTCACAATTTAATGCCGAAGTGACCGATCGTCACAACACAAACAGTACATGGCGGCCATGACGCTCTGCGACAGTCGGTCATTTCGGCATTAAATTGTGAGTTAATTCTAATGTACATAGGCTCGAATATGTGTACAATGTGTGTAAATATGATTGTATTTAAACCCAATAATTGTATTTTAGCGAAAAACGCATTAAAATGCATGAAAACCCACAAGCGGGACTCGCCTCTAAACTGCAGGTTTGCCGAAAATTTTCGTAGGGAGAGTGCACACGCAATCTTGAATAGATCTACGTTTTATGTCTACACACACAACACACACACATAATAGTTTTTAATTAAAGTAAGGGTAATAATTGTAAAAAAAAACAGCTGTTTCGACTTACTTGGGAGCAAACATACATCCATCGCCGTATGTTGTCGACGTTGAGTTGGGAATGCGGGCGACCACACGCTTTGATCCATCGCAGACATTTATCTCTGTTGTGGGTTCTTGTCGGTTTAGCAAACGGGAAAAAATTGACACCAGGATATCGGTCAGGATACCTGCTATCTGCATTGCAAGTGCCCCAACTACAGCGTTTTACCATACTGTAATAAGCTTGAATTACACAAAATCCGCGCCGATTATAACACACGCTCTTCTGTGTCAGACTGACTGGAAATCTTGAAGTTTGACTGTGCTTCAGGAACCGTAACTCGTATCCAAGCTTGCAGGATTGTCTCTCTTTTTTATCGGAATAATTCCTATTGGTCGTCTTTCTTTCATTCTTTCTTTTTCCTTCCTCTCTTTCTGCTTTCCTCTTTCTTTCCTCCCTTTTTTTCTTTTTCTTCATTTCCCCCCTTTACTCCATTTCATGCAGTCTCACAATTCACGAATTTTTTTCATTTTTCAAACTGGCAATTTTGCAACGGTATGATATAGATAATTTTTATCACCCATACCATTTGAAAGACCCCGACTATGATGGTACAGAATCTTTATTTATTTGTACATAGTTGGTTATCTGTACTGTGAGTTAGTACATTTGACTTATAACTTGAAATAAGTCTATCACTGTTAACATAATACTTTTTTGTGATAACTTAAGGACTTTTGTATCAGCGACATCAGTTGTCACGGTGTGTTGCACTAGTATGTGCAATACCCGCTTTTTAAAGTGTCAAGTAGTCTTTTCCCCAGAAATGTACATCTCAGGGGGTTAATGCGCGTCAGCGACAATATAGAGTGAATGCTTATTCTGTATAATACATTCTTCTTACACAAGTAACGCCCAAGCAACAGTCCAGAGGTCGTTTCAATTGTTCCGTGCCCCACTTTCTACCTCTTTGATAAAGAATCGTCATGAGGCAGAAAATGACCTTGTCGAAGCTTGCCTGTGAAGGGCGTGAGCTGTTTGCTTCACAGGTCAACGCTCTGGACCGAGAATCTTGAGTAGACAGAACCAACTAAGCGTGTTTTCGCCACCGTCTGACGATAACTGAATTCAGACCCAATTGCGACCAGCGACCTGGGGAAATTGTGTACACTAGTATTGTGTGTACTTGTGTAGGTAAATTTGTAGGCCATCATTGCCACAAGAGACAATGAGCTGCACACAGGAAGTAAGGCAAGGAGCAGCAAAGGATGTGGCAGCAAAGCTCAATCCTCAAGTTAAAAATATTTCCCCGTCTCGAGACATATGAACACAATATATTTTACAGGATTCCTGAAAGCATACGTTGTCAGCGGGCTCAGCACATGCAGAGAAAGCAAGGGTGGCTCAAACTAAGAGCGAGCCAAGGTAAAGCAGGCGGTGGCTTCTGCTCCCACCGACCCCACAGCGTACCTCTCTTTTATGTTGGCCGCCATAACTTGATGTCAAGGTGCATGCAGAGAAAAAACCACAATGAAAACGTGTCTGCGTTTTTGCGAATGGCCACAGCCGAGCCTCAGTTCTGGTAACTGAAACCTGCAGCTGTGACTCTTTTAATATGGCAAGGAGGGAGGCGAGCGCGTTCCGCTCCAATTTGGGTGATACAAGCGCCAATCAAACGTGAAAATGTGGGGCTGATCCAATAGTACAATCGAACGTGAAAAGTGGGGAAGTTTTGAAGATACAAGTCGGAAAAAATACACAATGAACGAAAACATTTGGGGAGGCACGATAGACGTCAGTCCAACGTGAAACAAGTGGGGTTGGTCCGATAATACAATTCGGAAACAACACCGCAAACACATGTCATGCAACACCAATTTTACAACAGCACAGAGAAATGTGTGTATGTGTCTGAGTGTTTGTCCGAGTGTAGAAATACACAAGTCGAATAACCATCGCAATCAAAATAACTATGAAAATTGGGTGGCTGGAGGGGCATGAGGGCGGATATTGAAAAGAGAAATTTTGTATACTCGCGCAAATGGAACTGCTTGTTGATGTCGCTCGCTCTGCAGTGGAATTGATAGCATATGTTGGCCCTCACGTGTGAGGGGAGCCCTACGCATGCGCGTTGCCGGTTCTGCCCACGGAAATTTATCCAGTTTTGCCCGGTCACGGTGGCCTATAAATTTATGTTCTGGCGCCCTCCATAAATGCTTTCCCTACGCGTAAAGCTCTTTTATGTTGGCCGCCATAACTTGATGTCAAGGTGCATGCAGAGAAAAAACCACAATGAAAACGTGTCTGCGTTTTTGCGAATGGCCACAGCCGAGCCTCAGTTCTGGTAACTGAAACCTGCAGCTATGACTCTTTTAATATGGCAAGGAGGGAGGCGAGCGCGTTCCGCTCCAATTTGGGTGATACAAGCGCCATAGCGCAGATCCACCACCCCGAGGCGGCAGACGGATCCCCCGCTCCCAAGCATGAATGAAAATGGGGTGGCAGACGGATCCAAAACCTGTACGAAGAGTGGAAATTGAGCGCCTCGTAAAGTGAAATAGTCATGTCCGCGCTGTAGGAATGGTAAGACAGTCCAAATGGTGGAAATGAACGCACATAGAGCACGGAGCAAACATCCTGAAATGAACCATTGCCGTGGACGTACCTCAAGAATCCCCGGCAAGGTAGAAACAGTACAAAGGTTGGAAATAAGCGCACGAACATCACATGGGGAAAATGAACAATAGTCAGGAAGCAAGGTACGAAGAGGAAAAATGAGTGCGCATATGGAAAAGGTGGGTAAACAAATGTCAGGAATCAAAGGAATAAGATTGAAATGAGCGAGCATATTGAAAAGAGAAATTTTGTATACTCGCGCAAATGGAACTGCTTGTTGATGTCGCTCGCTCTGCAGTGGAATTGATAGCATATGTTGGCCCTCACGTGTGAGGGGAGCCCTACGCATGCGCGTTGCCGGTTCTGCCCACGGAAATTTATCCAGTTTTGCCCGGTCACGGTGGCCTATAAAATTATGTTCTGGCGCCCTCCATAAATGCTTTCCCTACGCGTAAAGCTCTTTTGTAGCATATGGCCGGAGCCGCTTTCCAGTACGCGCAGACAGCGAGTGCCCGATGATTGAAGCGGTAGTTCAGAGAAACATAAACTATAAACTATCTATTCCTTGCAATTATTTCAAATCTTCTCTTTGTAGGCGAGCAGTTTGCTTGTCGAGAGAACCCTGCTTTATGTTGATAGGAGAACGATCCAAGTCTCAGTGTTATCTTCAGGCTGTGAAAAAAGTCAAAATATCAGCAAAATAGTGTGCTTCACCGGTTCTCGGGAGATTCAGTTTGATTTCCTCCATATTTCCTCCACCATGAAACCCATCGTTGCCTTTTGAAACGGCCCTGATTCAAGTGAATGACTGTCATTTTCACACAGTGTCAATGGCGGCTTTTATCTGTCCGTTGTAGGCAGCGTCATACTTGGGTCACAGGTCTTCGTCTGGCAGAGCAAAGTATGCTATGGAAGTGATAGTCCGGTCTCTCGGAATATCTTCCATTTTGAGGTTCAACTGTAGTTTGCTGCAAGGCAACATTTAGTTTTGACAACCATTCCTTATGTCTCCCTACCTCACTTGCTGTGCGTGTGTGTGCGTGTGTGTGCGTGCATTCGTGCGTGTGTTTCCGTTATTTTTATAGTTAATGTTTACGTGTCGCCATGTGTGTCTGTTCGTCGGTCCATTTATATATATATATATATATATATATATATATATATATATATATATATATATATATATATATATATATATATGCGCGCGTGTGTGTGTGTGCGTGCGCGCGCGCAAGTATGCATTCGTGCGTGCACGCGCATGTCTGTGCACACGTCTGTTCCCAAGTCAGTTCGAATTCCCCCCAACCAACCACCATCCCCACCCCCTCTGACATTGTTCTCGCACATTCTCTGAGCGTGGACCTTCTCTGTGTACTGTGTGTCACAATGCACCGACCATCGGTGTCGTTTTCTAAGATCTGTTGCCTTATCATTCGTGGACGACTCTCACTATTTCTCATTCACACCCAGCACCTGCGCAGAATTCATGTCCTCTTCTTTGGAACACTATTGCATAGGACCCAAAGAAACGGTTTAGAGAATATAAGTTTATGTTAAGAGATTGATCGCGAAAAATAACCAGATCTTGTTAGAATAATACTACGTCAAGCCATGCTGATCTTAATTCTCCGGCTCTTACGAATCGCATAGGGAGATGCAGTAGGTCAATTCTTACCCCCAGCCCACAGGGGGAGTCAGCGAAAGTCGCAATACCGAATATAGAAGAGGAGGCATTTCACATTGAATGCCGAGTGGTTTGTCTTGCAGCAGCCTTGTGCATTCAGAAAGGTTTTATTCACAACTGAATTCACATCAGCCATATTGCATTATTGAAATGTCTACTTTTATTCGTGAAGGCACACTTGTTAGTTAAATACTACACTTGACATTGAGGGCGAAATGTTTCATGATGTCGTCTCAATTCACATCAGACCTCTTCAGCTGGCAGGGTTGGGTGAATCAAGCACGCCCAAGGTGTCAGTGACGTCAGTCAGCTGGGACAGAATGACCTGGGTATCAGAGTGACGTCTTCCTCTTCTACCCAGGGCAACCAGGCGGGAGGAGGAGGGGGTGAGGGAAAGGGAGACGGAGGCAGGGGAGCAGGGGGCAGAACAATGGTAGGGGAGGGGCAGAGAGAAGGCCAGGCGATCCCAGAAGAGAGGGGTGCACAGAGACAGGAAGTCACCCCCGGAGAGTTGCGCGCGTAGGTCCGTGTCCAGCATGCCCCGCGTGACGTCCCCCAGCACCACCGTGCGCAGCACGTGACCTCCGATGCGCGACAGCATCTGCGCATGTCGGAAGTAGGCCATGGCCGAATGGCAGAGGGGGAATGTGCGTGAGACGACCAGGAGCGTGGAGCGTGCCAGTCGCAAAGAAGACAAGGAGTCGTCAGCCACGGACAGACGACCTTCAGCGGCAACCTCTGACCCCAGGCCGGAACTGGATCTCGATCCCATCACGTGAACGTTGTACCGAAAGCGCCCGATGCCCTGGCGCATGCGCGGTACCAATACATGCTCCACCCACCAGCTGCATTTGACATCACGCTCATCGTGCACCACTGCAACAGAGACACAAATATTGATATGAGTTTGACGACTTGGTCAATTTCGCCTTCAGTGTTCAACAATATATGTGTAATGGCGTTACATCCACATCTTAGGATTCTGCAGCATTGTAACTATAGCTGCCCCCAATGTTTTATTTTATTACCTGTGAACATTTTGAACATTATTTCATGTCAGTTGCTGCATTGCTGTTGCTGTCTTGCTGTTGCTGCCCTTCTGCTGATCGTTCTTTCTCGCTATCGTCTTCGTCGTTGTCTAAGTTCTCGTCGTTGTCATGGTCATCTTCTTCATTCTCAACCTTTTCGTTGTAGCCATCTTATTCATAACCATATTTATCATCATCATCGTCATCGTCATCGTCGTCGTCGTCGTCATCGACGTCGTCGTCGTCGTCGTCATCATCACCATCATTGTTATGGTTCAGACTTTATTTCATTTTCTATATTGTTTGAGACGTTCACCATGTCGATGTTTTGGCGGGAACAAGCTGAGTTTTGCACTTTGAAACCTGTTTGGACCGGCTGTTTCCAAAATTATTTGTGATGCAACAATTATTTGATTGGTTAAGGATGGTAGCGCATGTGCTGTGTGTAAGTTTTCAGTCAAAAAACACCGGGAAAAACCTAATCAGTTGACTCTGAGAATGTCGTCATGAGCAGACGTATTTCGAGTAGCTCCATGTTGAAGTGGAACATGTTAAAGAAAGTTTTCAAGTCCTCCCCCGACCATCTGAAAGGTTGTATTAAGAAGAACAGGGTCCTCTATGAATGAAGGTCCAGCTTTGTTGGATTATGACGCTGAGTTTCGTCGCATGGAGAAGTTTCGTCGTTTGGTTCTGAGCGCTTGCTGAAGTGTTCAAACCTGTGTCAATATGGGTACATATGTGTGTGTTTGAACCCCCACATATGTCTATGGCGTTTCTAACCTCTCCTTTCCTGGTGTAGCCTTGAGAGAGAGAGAGTGTGTGTACTTGTGATTGCCCATTTCTGAGTGGACATTGTTTTTGGGCAGAAGTTTTCGTCATTGGAAAAATCGAGAATCGTCGTCGCCTATCTGCTTGAACTTGTGAGTAATCGGGGTCAACTCTGGTTTCCAGTCAGTGAAATTAATCCTCTACTTTTCAGTCAGAGAGTAGACTGATAGAATTGACTGACATTTTCATTTATATTGTCTTGAATTTGATTTTACTCATGATTAAGTTTGATTAAAGAAAATCTTTGATGAATAATGTGTCACGTCATGCAAGCGTGAGACGAGAGTGAGTGAATTAATTATCCCCCCTTCACTAGTGATACCCATAGACATGAAAACAGAAAGAATTAGAGTGAATTGTGTGTGAGTGTGGAGGGAGGTGATAATCATCATCACTGATGTCGTCGCCTGCTTCATGTACGTCCGTCATATTCAAACACAAATGTTTGAGATAAAAGTTTGAAAAGGTATTTACAAGTTTTGAAAATCGGTCTAAATTGCATGCTTTGAAACAAATATGAAGTATTGTTAGAGCAAAATCATTCATATCTAAATCAGGTTGCTACTTACCAGTGACGTCATAGATAGTGATGTGCTTGGTCGCCGCTGTGTCATCTTTGACACACGTGCATCCACAACGGGTGTAGACCAGGGGGATGACGTAATTGCGGAAGTAGAAGAAGGCCACCATGACCATCAATAACACTGTCACAACTGGAAGCAATATGGCCGCTTGCTGCAAACAGAGAATGGATATTTCTTAGGTGGATCAGCGTGCTGACATTGATGACCAGATTCAGGAAAAACATGCACAGGAGAAATAACGTTCAACCCCTCACAAACAATAAAACCAACCAACCAACAAACAAAAAAATAACGGACGAACGAACGAACAAACAAATGAACGAACGAACAAATAAAAACCGATACGAGCAATCATGTAAATATACAACTTAAATATATACTCATAACCCCTCCAGGCAATCTAAAACAGATCAAAACAAAGCAAACCAAACCACAATGAGCCCAAGCAAGTCTGGCTGAGACGGTCAAGAGAATCTAAGCTAAGCTGAAACGAACCAGTCCGATCGTAACCAAAACCAAAGCAAAAGTCACTGCAGTGCACAAATATACGTTGTACAGACGACGGAAGAACTCACTGTCGTAAAGTCACGCTTTTACCAAAACGAGCACAAACTGGAGTAATTTCAAAAAGCTGGCTTCTTTCTTCCCTCTGTCAAAGATTGCTACTTATGAGAAAGTTGTTTAAAGCACGGCGGAGCGAATAAAAAATCCAGTTCATTACTTATTTCGGGACCAAAAGAAACAAACAGGCCATAAGCAGGCACAGCGAAACTGTACAGAGGTCGGTACTTCATCTATCGTATGAGCAGAGAGACACCACGAGCCACGACTTTACTCACCCTTACAGAGTAGTACAAGAAAATACCCAAGAATTAAGCGCTATGATTGTTCTTTGAGTTAAACAGAAACTTCAGGAACGAGTGCAAGACTCATTTTATGTGCAGGAGAGAAACGCCACAAAACAACACGACATTCATAGTACATCTCAGAGAGGTCATATGCCAGAACTCCGTTTATTACGTAAAGTGCGTAATCACCCAGGGACTACCACACTACTCGTGCTTGGATTATTGGTAACAGGAACCAGAAAACTGCTTAAACTGTACATATCAGGAGCCCAGGCCGTTTATCCGTTGCTTAGAGTAAGAGCGTAGATGTCAGGACCAGGAAGCTGCTTTACCTATTAGCAGAGAAGGCATGCATTTAGGCAGGTCGTCACTTACCAGTGCGTCTCCCACAAGGCCAGGCTGCGAGCAGCTGAGGTCAGCCGAGGTCATTTCCAGCAGAGAACGCTCTTGACAGAAGATCTGGATACGGTCCCTGACCCGCTCCTCGTACAGCGCCAGCCACTGCCGGAAGTCTACGTTGGCGCATGTGCACTCCCACGGATTTCTGCTTAGGTACACGCTTCTGGAAGATAGACAGATAAATAGATAGACAGACAGACAGACAGAAAGACAGACGGACGGACGGAGGGACGGACGGACAGACAGATAGACAGACAGACAGATAGATGATAGATAAATAGATATATAAATAGATACATCATAGACAGATGAATGGATGGATGGATGGATGGATGGATGGATGGATGGATGGATGGATACATGGATGAATGTATGTTTGGATGAATAGATGGATGATGCATAGATAGATATACTTTATTTATCCCACATGAAAATTATTTGTGTACTGTCAGCAACGATGAAAACACACATATGTAGCGCAACTACATACTGTGCATAAGGCGACAACAGAATCCATCAAATGGGCACTGCGTTTCACTTGATCAGAGTGCGAATTGTGAAGGGCAAAAACGAGAATCTTTGCACGCTCTGTCCAAAGTTTGGGCGTTCTGTTGTTAAACTTCGTGGCATCTTTTTCATATGTCCGAAGAAAAAGCAAATCTAGGTTGAAACAAGCAAGCTTGTTCAAACGTCAGTGACTGAAA
>JAWQFJ010022216.1:17500-27500 GCA_034096865.1 Theodoxus fluviatilis
GTTGCCTCGGCTCTCCCTATTTGAGCTGGCTTAACCTCTGACAGTGATATCTTCGTGAAGATCAATGGACTGAGACGACCATGCCCTCCAGTTCGTCACGAGCTGACATGCACGTGGAAATGATTGCATTTGCAGTGTGCTTAAGACTTGCGCGATCCTCATCATAAAAAGACCCGCATGGTTAGATACTTTGGATGGGGACCTGCAGCCGGGATTCAAGATAGAGGTGACATATCGGATTCTGCGCTCAACGACCCAAATCAAACATGCAACGAAACGGAAAGTATTGAGCTGGAGTCCCTGGCCTTCCTTTTCCATACCTATTGTGGGAGATGTCCAGGACACTGAGGGCTGGGATGGGTCTGATGAATTTCACTTGAGTCAAGGCGTTTTCAGACAAGTTGACCAAGGTCACGCTGACCAGGGGCGCCAGGACGGCGCGACCCAGAGACTTCAGCATGTTGTCCTGCAGATGCAAGGAATCCAGGCGTCTCAGGCCACTCAGCGTAGCGTCTCCCAGTGTCACGAGGTAGTTGCCGTTCAGCAATAGTTGACGGAGCTCTTCTAAAGGTGAAAAGGCGCGCTCAGGAAGTGACGTCAGTCCGCTTTGGCTGAGGTCAAGGACGCGAAGAGAGGTCAGAGGCCAGAAGACGCGAGCCAGACTGGCTTGGGCGTTGAGTACGTTGCCGCTCAGGTTGAGGATCTGCAAGGCAAAGGCACGATGTCAAGGACAATACTAGGGCGCGAAGTGCCTGGGATTGTCTGCTGTGGCTTCTTGGACAAGTAAATAATATATCTCTATATCTGCATGTACGTATATAGCGGGAAGACCCATTTTTGAAAACACATTTCCACCACCTCCTCACACTTCCCCTCCAGCCCCCCCCCCCCCCTTTATTACCCACACCCAACTCTCCCTTTTCAGGTGATTTCTGTAGGAGGAAACAAGTGTAGGACGTAATGCAATAATACTGCAATCAGCGTAATCGTACTGTAGCTGAAAACAGCATATGGAAACAGAGTTTTCGAAGTTCACTGGATAACTTTGGATTAAGATCACGCGTATCATCACTGCTGGGCATTGCAACCACAACCATCCTTAACAACGTGCAATAGCTACGAAGGGAATGTAAAGAGAAACATAGTTTGGTCACATGAATTGTGCATGCATATTTTGTTTTAAAACCATCGTTTGCATCATAATGAGTAGAAATCTCTAACCAAAAGTTATGTGTTTCTTCGTCTGCAGTCTAGGATGTATTTTAAATGGAATTGAACGAACGATAGTCGAGGGCAAGTGATTGTAGAGGTAGGGCTGTGTGAGGACAAACTCGGGAGCAGGTAAGCTACCGGCAACTAGCAAACCCATTAAACAATACATGACGATTTCTAAAAGGCTGTATTGAATACTGAGCAAATGTGGTTGTGCATGAGAAACAAGGCTAATGTCATCAAAACAGTTTTCGAGTAAACGCTGAGAAATGTCATCAGCGCACTCATTCTAGTTCACTAGAGACTTCGCCTGCCGACGAAAGTGTCTCTAGCCCAGTTGACATCACGTGATGGAAGGTTTTCGTCCAAAATATGCAAATGGTGGTCACACGAGAGGCTTGTGGGATAGCCGATCTGCTCCCTGACATACGTCGATAAAGTAGTTCTATGACTATTTCGCACAAAACTCTTCACTTACTCTTGTTGAGGCAATAAATAAGCGTTTATTCGATAAAATAAAATGTCTGTGTTGAAATGGAAGCAAGTTTTGACATCTGAATAATTTCAGTAAAAAGTGGAGAAAAATTAGTATCAGAACGAACTATTTTTGGCGCAACGCTGTATTGCGAAGGGTCAAGTCTATTACGCATTCATTGCGAACTGCGCCAGAGTCACTACTGACTCAGGTTCACAGAATGCAGCGCACTATGTTACGTAAAGGCTTTCCTAAACTTTACTGTTTTACAAAGTGTTCTATGAACATGCTGTTTTGTTTGGGAATATGTATTACTCAATGACTAATATTGTGGCTGAAATATCTCATTTTGTCAAGATTCCGACTTTAGGCTTGTTTACTTATGCACGGTCACAAAAGGATTGCAAACCAAATTGTCAGCTTTCAAGTAGAAAATTACAGAAACACTTGAACATCATCTGGCTGTTTCGTTTGCCACACAGCAACAGCCAGCATACGGAGTATCGAAGTACTGCCCTACCAAAGGTACACGACCTTTGACCCTACCTCCAGCTTGCTCATTCCTAGGAAGGCGTCGTCCTCAAGCAAGTCCAGCAGGTTGCGACTGAGATCCAGTTCCCGTAAACTAGAGTTGTCTCCCTTGACCCAAAAGGGCTCGGTGAGGTTTCGTATCTGGTTCCCGGCAAGTCGTAGAGTGCGTAGAGATGGAAAGGACAGCGGCAGCCCGACCAAACTGACCACCGTGTTATCTGAGATGTCCAGTGACGTCAGATATCGGCATCCCTTCAGCCGTGAGAAGTCGACTTGGTCAAAGACGTTCATCACCAAGTTCAGGGACTCGAGTCTCTCCAGACTGGAAGAAGTAAAGCCAACACTACAGGAACTCCACAGTCACAAGCCTCGCTCACGCTGACAACAGTCTGACTGGTTGTTGATTAAGAACATTTTTGTTCATTCTTCCTTTCACTGCACTACCTTTCACCCATTATCTCATTAATGTTTCTATCTTTTCTTTTATTCATGAATTTCCTTTTACAAACATTCACAATGACATCAACTATATAATTCATGCATTATCATATGCATATGCCCTCACATTATGCTGTTTGTACCCCCCCCCCTTTTTTTTTTTTCTTCTAAGGATACTCATTCCAAATACCCACCATCTTTCCATTGGAAGGCAGTAACTTTTAATAGTGGATGAACGTGACAGAATAAAACTTCACAAATCCACCGAGTTGTGAGAAAAATTCAAACTGAAATACATACAAAACACTAGTTTCAGAAACGGACCAACACAAGCACAGCACTTTGGAAACATATTTTTATCGCCGTGATTTTATCTTTCGTATAAAACAGACGCGCTATTTTGACTGGAATGTCCATCTACTTTTTTCTGCAGTTCTCTTTCAATCGTTGCACATTAGATTCCACCTATTGTGATTCACAAGTTTGTTTGCTTAAGTTTTGTTTGTTTGTTTTTCTGATCCGATTCTGAAACTGATCACGTGTACTTACTGCATCAGCAGTAAAAAACATCATAACTAGTAGGCCCTTGCCTAACTATTGTATTTTAGCGGTACACGTACTTATGAACGCTGGATCAAAGGGCTGAGCAAGAAGAGTAATCAGTGGTTAAAACCTCACTAAATACAGTCACCAGCAAAATAATAAAAATATATTCATGTTGTCATGTACCTGGAGCAGAACAGAGGAGGTAACCTAGCCAGGAAGTTATGGGAGAGGTCGAGGTAGCGGATGTTGTGGGCGGAGCGGAGGGCGTGGTCAGGGACTTCCTGCAGTAGATTGACAGACAGGTTCAGCAGCTCCAGGTGCCTCAACCCTTCCAGGCCACGCCTCCCCAGGTCTGTCACGTGACTCTGGCTCATGTCCAGGTAGCGAAGTGGGAAAGTGGTGTTCGTATCGTCCTCACATCTGCAGAGAGCGCAGACAATAGGAACATTCCGATGCTTTCCTGGTGAATACAAAATGTCGATGATCTTAACAAAAAAAAAGAAAAGAAAAAAAGACCCCACACGTCTGCTTATGAAGGCAAAAAATATTCCGGGAATTCACTGCTTGGACCCCCTGTGGACTGGGTGTAGGAAACGACCCACTGCGTCGTTTTACGTGATTCGTATGAGGCGAGTAACTAGAGAAGTGGATACATGAGTTGCTTTCACTCTGTCCAGCTCTAGTAATTTTTGCATCAATGACTTTACATAGCCTACAGAGCTAATAGGCTTTAAAGTGCCATGCATCATCATCATCATCATCATCATCATCATCACCACCACCACCACCACCACCACCACCACCACCACCATCATCATCATCATCATCATCATCACTAGCGGTTTGAGTCACAACGTCGCATGCAGTGACAAGCAGATGCAACGTCGCAGAAAAAATACGTAATTATTGACATGACAGGGGACGTATTCAAGACAAGGGTATCTCAACATGAATAGTGCCTTGAATAATAATGCAACCCGGAATGAATAACGTTTATTGGTATTCATTGGCAAGGATGTAAAACCTGTTCCAATGAAACAGGGTGATATGCTTTCGCTGCATCATTTTTCCTCGGGATAAGCATTGTATTCGTTTTTATCTTGATTGAAGGTCTTTGGACTACTCATTTCTTCGTGCAATAAAATCAGTGCCACATTCCAATTAAACTGTTCTCATCTTGCATCTCCTGCACTCTTATTTCCACCCCTGTGGCAAGACAGGTAGAATGAATCACGTTGAACTCCATGTTCCAAACCGCTCTCTGCCCACCTGAAGATGTTGTCAGGGAAGGTCTCGAACGCAAGATGGCGGAGCAGCAAGACCTGCAGCTGGGGCTTGGAGCAGGCCATCCCGTCAGGCAGTGCGCGTAGCGGGTTGGAGGAGAGCGACAGGAAGCGCAGGCTGCTCGCGTCAGCGAACACGTCTCGCGGAATCTCGTGCAGCACGTTGTCACTCAGGTCCAGCGCCTCCAGTCGAGTCAGACGCGCAAACATGGCGGCCGAGAGTTCCTCTACCTGGGTCACGTGGTGTGACGTCATGTCCATGCGCAATGAATGATATGGCAAACGAAGGGATGGCATTGCAAAGCGCCCTTCACGCAAGAAGGCGATGGCTGCTGGACCGATATCTCCATGCATGGTGCGCATAAAAATATCAGACTGGAGCTCATAAGCAGCGCCAGGATGGAGGAAAGGCATCAAGGTGATGATACGTAATAGGTGTTTTGCGTCGTTTCAAGGAAGACATAAATGATCTGTACAGGAACGTCCGCAGAAACGAAAGGAATGAGACTCTCACTGACCACGGCAGAGAGACAGGCAGAGATAATTTCGAAATATAAATAGTGCATTGTAACATCATGCTTTGAGATGCACTGCAGGCGATAGAGTACCAGTTAAAGAGTGTCTCGGGCAAAAGCAGACATATATTTGAATTAATGCTGCTCAAAATTATGATCCATGGTCTAGTGTTTGGGATGTTGAAGAACTGACAAGTCCGCAGATAACTTTTCGAGAACTAGTAGTCACAACAAACTCGCATACAGCGTGTGCTGCAGCAATATCTCCCTCTCAACTGGACTGCTGTGGTCTTCGTGCTTTCGGCGCCTGCTTTGTGAACACAAAGACGTTTGCGCACTTACTGCATATGGTAGAAACTATATTCTCTCAATGCAGCATTGATGACAATCAAGAGAACTTTTGATTATAAAGTTAAGGACATATAGCAGAAATGATATATATGTAATGTAACCACAGCATTGGCGGACGTGGCTCAAGGTCTGTCATAGATGCCTTTTCCTAACATTTAAATATCAACTCCAAAATGCTTTACCCCGTCGATCTCATCTTCGACAATAGAGAGAGGAAAGACTGAGAAGGAAAAATTTCCACTTTACAACGTCTGCTAAAATCATTTTTATTGCAACATCAAGAGAAAAAAGAAATCGTTCAATGACGTAAATTTGCTAGAGAGCCATAGTCGGTTATTGTTTGATTAAGAGTCAATGCTCTGTTTGCACAATGAAGGATTATGACGAGGCACAGTTATCAAAGGAAACTGCATGTTGGTGAAAGCAGTGCAAATAGTGCATCCACATATCATCCACCCACTTTTTTAAAAGGCAAGCAAGATTGCAACTGAAAGACTGTAGTTTATGTAATCGAAAGAGGAAAAATGAAGAGGATCACTGAGACTGATATGAAACTGGAGTTGCAGTCAGAGTGGGATGGTGCGCGCGCGAATGTGTGTGTTTGCATGTGTGTGTGTGTGTGTGTGTGTGTGTATGGGCGCGGGCGCGCGTGCTTGTGCATGCATGTGTGTGCGTGGGTGCGTGTGTGTGTATGTGTGCGTGCGTACTTGAGTGCATTCGTGCATGCGTGCGTGCGTGTGTATGTGCATGCGTGCTTGCACGCGCGTGTGTTTTCGTGCGCGCGCGCGTGTTCGTGCGTGAGCGCACGTGCGTACGTGCTTGCGTGTGTGTACTTGGGTGTCTACGTGCGCGCGTGCATGTTTGTGTGTGTGTGTGTGTGTGTGTGTGTGTGTGTGTGTGGATTGTTGCTTGAATTTCTTGATAATTTCATGTTTGATTCTAAAAAGAGGACTCGCTGTCACAACACACCTGAAATTTTAGAGCTTTGCACCAAGTCCGAGCAACGCTACATTCAGAATACAGTGCTTGCCTTTGAGATTGCGTGGGATTATGTGATGCATTTATGTATGCAGATCACGGACTAATTCATTCAAAGAATGTTGTTATGAGGTTACGAGACATAAGATTATCGCTTTGCCCATATCGTGGTTCGTGTACTACTCTGATTCATAAGTGGAGGTGTAGTGAGCGAGTGAATGAGCGATTGAGCGGATGAGGGAGTAAGAGGAGCGAGTGGGTGAGTGAATGAGTGAGTGTGCGTGCGCGCTTGCTTGCTTGCTTGCTTATGTGTGTGTGTGTGTGTGTGTGTGTGTGTGTGTGTGTGCGCGTGCGTGTGTGTGTGACTGAACAAATGTGTGTATATTATTTTGGCGCGTATGTGAATGTGAGGAATATGTGTGAATGGACGCGTATGCGCGTGCACGTGAGTGTGCATGCGTCCGTGTGCTCGTGAGCATGCGAGTTTGAGAGCAAAGTAATGTAGACACCATACGCTTACCTGGCAGAAGTCGAGTGGCGAGGCGGGGACGGAGGGAGAGCGGTGGGGGGGAGGGGGGTAGGCGGGGTGCTGACAGAAGCAGACGTGGGGGTGCACGTGCAGGCTGGACTGCTCCTGACACTGCACGGACACGTACAGGATCTCCTGCAAGTGCGAGGGATTTCCCCACAGTGCCACGACTGTCAACTGTAAAGCGTACTCGCTTTTCCTGCGTAGCTCTTGTTCAAGATCAGTTTCCTATTGTGGAAATATGCAGCTTGCAACAGGCGTTTGACACTGATGTTACTACATAGACGTCATTTTATCATTAGTAGATGAGTTTCAAGTAGTTGTGATATTAATTCTGACTAATGTGTGCCAAGAATTGACGGCATTGTTGCACGATTTTTCACTGGGTTCTTAGTATCATCATCATCATCATCATCATCATCATCATCATCATCATCATCATCATCATCATCATCATCATCATCATCATCATCATCATCATCATCATAATCATCATCATCTTCATCATCATCATCATCATCATCATCATCATCATCATCATCATCATCATCATCATCATCATCATCATCATCATGAGCATCATCATCATCATGAGCATCATCATCATCATCATGAGCATAAATGCAATGTTGAGCTACACTGTCAAAACCGAGCTGGAGCGTTTGCTTATTTCTCCCATTTTACATACGATGTATACGTATGTCCACCTTATTTTCTTACCATATCCAATTCTATCATGAACTTGGACTTTTTCTCTCTTCGTTTTCTCGCAAAAGAGTTATATTCTAGCCCTTTCAATTCAACCCAAGTTCTTAGTGTTGCCCAGTTTTGTCAAATTATGGAAACAGATTCTTACCTGGGGTCGCTCCGTCCATATTTTCCAAATCTCCTGATAGTCGTAGGACAACATGCAGGTGAGCCAATACTTCTGACTGTCGTACAGACAGTCCCCAGACCTGGTTTTGCGGTAGGAAAATGACGTCACAGTTCCGTTGGGCCACGTCACACCAAAGGTAATGACGTCAGAGGCGAAAGATGACATCACCCCCATGGTGAGGATCAAAGTGACACAGACGCCGACATGCATTATTGAAAGCATGTCGAGTCAGAATAAAAGAGACGATTAGTCTGGAAAAGAAAGGAAAATATACTAAATTAGCAAATGGTAGACCCGTGTACTCGATTTCGAGTTTTAACGAGGAGGAAACTTTGAATTAGTGTGTGACAGACACTATTTCGCATAGTGATATTATTGTCATATCCTAGACTGTAGAGTATCCTAAAACGTAGAGCGTGACCTACTTGCATATTATTAACATGACATGTTCACACGCCAAATCTTGTGATTGGACAATGCCCCCACAGAAATGACTTCCCCCCGCCTACTCTTGTTACCTTAACTGTGATTAGCCGGTTGTAATAGTGAGCATTTTATGAAATCTCGGACCCAAAGATTTTTGTCTTTGCTGCGTGTGATTACACAAACATTTCTAGAGGAAAGTATCATTTGATCGGGTAATAAGATGAAAGAAAACGATGAAAACCCATATTTCGTCATGTTAATAATATGCAAGTAGGTCACGCTCTACGTTTTAGGATACTCTACGGTCTAGGATATGACAATATCTTTACATATAAAAATGACTGGATGGATATTTGAGGACTGCAATTGGTTTCTTACTCTGAGTGCAAACGTTGACCTGAAAGCTCCTCAGCATTCAAAGGGTAAAGTGTAAAGGGTAAAGTGTAAAGGGTAAAGTGTAAAGGGTAAAGTGTAAAGGGTAAAGTGTAAAGGGTAAAGGGTAAAGTGTAAAGTGTAAAGTGTAAAGGGTAAAGTGTAAAAGGTAAAGTGTAAAGGGTAAAGTGTAAAGGGTAATGTGTAAAGGGTAGAGTGTAAAGGGTAAAGCGTAAAGGGTAAAGTGTAAAGGGTAAAGTGTAAAGGGTAGAGCGTAAAGGGTAAAGCGTAAAGGGTAAAGTGTAAAGGGTAAAGTGTAAAGGGTAAAGTGTAAAGGGTAGAGTGTAAAGGGTAAAGCGTAAAGGGTAAAGTGTAAAGGGTAAAGTGTAAAGGGTAGAGTGTAAAGTGTAAAGTGTAAAGGGTAAAGGGTAAAGTGTAAAGGGTAGAGTGTAAAGTGTAAAGTGTAAAGGGTAAAGTGTAAAGGGTAAAGTGTAAAAGGTACAGTGTAAAGGGTAAAATGTAAAGGGTAAAGTGTAAAGGGTAAAGTGTAAAGGGTAGAGTGTAAAGTGTAAAGGGTAAAGGGTAAAGGGTAAAGGGTAAAGTGTAAAGGGTAAAGTGTAAAGGGTAAAGTGTAAAGGGTAAAGTGTAAAGGGTAAAGTGTAAAGGGTAAAGTGTAAAGGGTAAAGTGTAAAGGGTAAAGTGTAAAGGGTAAAGTGTAAAGGGTAAAGTGTAAAGGGTAAAGTGTAAAGGGTAAAGTGTAAAGGGTAAAGGGTAAAGTGTAAAGTGTAAAGTGTAAAGTGTAAAGGGTAAAGTGTAAAGGGTAAAGTGTAAAGGGTAAAGTGTAAAGGGTAGAGTGTAAAGGGTAGAGTGTAAAGGGTAGAGTGTAAAGGGTAAAGCGTAAAGGGTAAAGTGTAAAGGGTAAAGTGTAAAGGGTAAAGTGTAAAGGGTAGAGTGTAAAGGGTAAAGCGTAAAGGGTAAAGTGTAAAGGGTAAAGTGTAAAGGGTAGAGTGTAAAGTGTAAAGTGTAAAGGGTAAAGGGTAAAGTGTAAAGGGTAGAGTGTAAAGTGTAAAGTGTAAAGGGTAAAGTGTAAAGGGTAAAGTGTAAAAGGTACAAAGTAAACGGTAAAATGTAAAGGGTAAAGTGTAAAGGGTAAAGTGTAAAGGGTAGAGTGTAAAGTGTAAAGTGTAAAGGGTAAAGGGTAAAGGGTAAAGTGTAAAGGGTAAAGTGTAAAGGGTAAAGTGTAAAGGGTAAAGTGTAAAGGGTAAAGTGTAAAGGGTAAAGTGTAAAGGGTAAAGTGTAAAGGGTAAAGTGTAAAGGGTAAAGTGTAAAGGGTAAAGTGTAAAGGGTAAAGTGTAAAGGATAAAGTGTAAAGGGTAAAGTGTAAAGGGTAAAGGGTAAAGTGTAAAGTGTAAAGTGTAAAGGGTAAAGTGTAAAGGGTAAAGTGTAAAGGGTAAAGTGTAAAGGGTA
>JAWQFJ010022217.1:0-27500 GCA_034096865.1 Theodoxus fluviatilis
CAAACACATATTTATTAATCCCTTGCCCACCCCGCAGCATAAATGAAATGGGAATGAAAGTGATTAATGATAATGATTCCTAGATGATTCATAAACCCCACCATATGCAAATACAAAACTCCACTGTTGTTCACAACTGTCCAGCATGCAAATACAAACCCTCACTGTTGTTCACACATGTCCAGCATGCAAATACAAAACCCCACTGTTGTTCACAACTGTCCAGCATGCAAATACAAACCCTCACTGTTGTTCACAAATGTCCAGCATGCAAATACAAAACCCCACTGTTGTTCACAACTGTCCAGCATGCAAATACAAAACCTCACTGTTGTTCACAAATGTCCAGCATGCAAATACAAAACCCCACTGTTGTTCACAACTGTCCAAACTCTGTCTCTTCAACTGTCCTGTTCGTCTTTCAGTTCCAAAACATCTTCCACTGTCAAACTTATCTCTTGAACTCTCCAACTCTCGACGTAATCCGGAACGTCAACCTCTCCTCTGGACCAGGTGGCCCAGGTTGATGAGATGCAACGAATACTTTGCAGAGTGACGACGGCGATGGGGAGCAGCGGAGATTTTCAGACGATGACTGATGTGAAGACAAATCACACAGGCCTGAACGGCCCGAATTAGCTTACATGGGATAACAACATGCACATAAATCAAATCAAAACAACAACGACTCTATCATGAATCATGACATGATGCAAATGAGGCGAGAATGGAAAACACGGCAATGAATGAAAAGAACCACCCCGTTCCAAAAATCCCACTGCCTATTCCAACTTCCCACCCACCCCTAGCACAACAAACCAACAACCTAGTGAAAAACTTACACAACGATATTCACACACAACAAATACTTACATGGAAGAAACTCGGTTCCTCCCCTGGTGCTGATTCTGATCGGCTTGCCGACAACGACAATAAAGTCGCCAAATCTTTTCCCCGGGCTGACAGAGGCCAAGCCACGCTCTGGGCCGACAGAAGTCGAGCCACTCTAGGTTCGTTGGCACGTACCGCTCAAACGGTCCTGCCAAATCCCTTCTCAAAACCGACTGCACCCAGTGACGTCGACTCGAAGCTGATGACGTCACAATTTCCCGATCACTCCAAAAAGAGAGAAACAAAAACCCAACAAGGACAAGAATCGCGCACACACAAGTACATGAACGATAAAATTAACCTTCAATACCCAACCTGCTCGCGACATATCCCCCCCCTTAAAACAAAACTACCAGTTTTGTAACAAATCCGGAGCAGAGAAGGTTGCAGAGAACACCACAGAAGGAGCTGAATGCTCGAACAACCCTAGGACATCCTGCTCAGGTAGTCCGCATAACCTATTTACTTCCCAGGAACGGCCCTCCGGTTGAAACAACGCCTGAACAGCAGACGTTCAACACAGACGAGAAGTCCACCTTCCTGACCGAACTACAGAAGCTTGGGGGTCCAGACGGCCGCAGCTGCAATCCAGTCTGACTCCTCCCGTCGCTGGGCCCCCTACCCTGACATGCGTCGCAGGACGCGCAAAACCTCTTTACGTCTACACATAGGCCCGGCCAGTAGAAAGTCTTCCATACTTTCTTCCTGGTTGCCCTGACCCCGAGGTGCCCAGTCATAGGTGGATCATGAGCCCACTTCAGCACTTCCCGTCGCAGCTGCTTGGGAACGACCAACTGATGGTAGGACCCAGATGGCCCTGAAAACACCCTATGATAGAGAGTCCCCTTCCTCACGAAACTGATCGTACCTACACCAGAGACTACCTGCTTCCCAGTCCGGGCATATTCGCGGACCCTTTCCAGAGTCTCATCCCCAGACTGCATCTCGGCCACCTCTTCCGGCCCTGTCTGTCCAATTAACGGCCCAGCTACCACAACGGGTTCGCCGGCCCCCTGCTTCTTGCGCGCCTGCGCCCTCGTTTCCGTGGTGCCCGCTTCGGGATCCCTGCTGTATACCGGGACCTTAATCACTCGCCCATCTTCCAACTCTACCTCGTTCCCTATGATGACTGGGAGCAAGGGGTTTTTCATTACGAGGCCTACTGCCTTTCCTGTGAAGAATGGTGAGACCATATCAACCACAGCCATGTCACAGGCAGTCTGGTAATTTGTGGAGGCCAACGTCACGTACTGCTTCCTACCAGTCAACGCGCTAGGAGGGACAAGTTGCGAGTCGACTATGAGAGCATCTGACCCCGTATCTCTCAGAGCAGGCACCTCAGCCCCATTCAGCCGGACCATACATCGCGGCTCAAACGGTCTCTGGCAACACGACTCGCACAGTGAAGGCACCCTGCCTGGGACGACTTTCCCTGGGGAACTCGCGACCCCACCCATTGGTGACCTAACGACCATCCCCACTCGCTTGCAGTCCTTCTTCAGATGTCCCTTCCGGAAACATCTGAAGCACAACCCTTTCTCTTTCGCCTCTCGGATGCTACCCTGGGAGCTAGAAATCTTATTCTCACCACCTTTCTCTTCTTCCCCCGAACCTCTTTTCGATGGGCTGGCATTGGGGGACAAGAACTGGGACCTCTTTACAGATCTCTTTGCCTCAATCACTATGTCTGCCACCTCAGCAGCTTCCACCACGCTTGCGGGCTTCCTCTCCCTGACCTTTATCACTAGATCGGGAGACAACGTCTCCATTAGCTGTTCCGTCACCATCACATCCACTAGGTCTTGAGGATCATCAAAGTTCTTCTGTGAGAGGCAAACCCACTTCTGCAAATAACTCCTGAGCCTCACCACGAACTGGGCGAACGACTCCCCTAGCTCCTTCCTCGCCTCCCGGAACCTTCTCCTGTATCCCTCTGCTGTGAGGTTGAACCGTTTCAATAGGGCGTCCCGGAACCTATCATAGTTCCCCGCTTCTTCGGCTGGGAGTGTGAAATACAACGACCTAGCTGTACCTCTGAGCTGAGGTAAAATACGTGCTACCCACGTTTCCCTCTTCCACCCCTGAGTGTCAGCTATCTGCTCAAACTGGCTGAGATACTCATCAATGTTGTCACTTTCTTCTAATACCGGAATCTTCACTCCCTTAATAGTCTTTTCCTCCCTCTCTACTCTAGCTTTTTCTCTCTTCTCTTCTCTCTCTTCGCGGCGCTTCCGCTCCTCCTCCTCCTTCTTCTCCTTCTCCTCTTCTTTCTTCTCGCGACGCTTCCGCTCCTCCCTTTCTTCCTTACGCTGCTCTTCCTCCTTCTTCTCGCGACGCTTCCGCTCCTCCTCCTCCTTCTTCTCCTTCTCCTCTTCTTTCTTCTCGCGACGCTTCCGCTCCTCCTCCTCCTTCTTCTCCTTCTCCTCTTCTTTCTTCTCGCGACGCTTCCGCTCTTCCCTTTCTTCCTTACGCTGCTCTTCCTCCTTCTCCTCACGACGCTTCCGCTCCTCCTCTTCCTTCACCTCACGACGCTTCCGCTCCTCCCTTTCCATCTGCAACAACTGTAGAAGCACACTACTAGTGTCTACTCCAGGTGAGAGCAACCCTGGAAATTTCCCCCTCGTATTCGTCATCCTCTTCTGGTGCTGCCCCCAACCCTGCTTCAGCTTGGCCGGGCGTAAGGTAACTGCCCCTCTGTCGGACTGAAAAGTCAAATGGCTTACCTCGACCGCGCCCCCTCCTCGACGGAGATGGTGGCTTACGCCTACCACGAGGTGTAGCTTCAACCAGCGGTCGAAGCTCCCCTTCCCCCTGCCCATGCTCCACATGACCTTCCTCGGTCTGACTTGCCGCTGCTTTCTCCGCCATTGCTTTGGACCGGGTCAACATGGGCGCCGAACAGCCAACACCTTACTTCTTTATGAACCCCGAGCAGTCTTTCCTGAAAGTACTTTTGGTTATAAAATTAGAACACTTGCTCTCTATGTTTCAGGCATGACTGGGAACACTCACCAACATGAAACAACACAAAGACAACCAATGACCACACAAAACTCCCTATTACTCTGAATTATACAACAAAACAAATAGAGTTCCTGAGCGAAATGAAAGTTTGGCATATCCCTAGACGAGCCCCCAATGTCGCGCCCACACCCGTTGGGTAGGACCTTAACCTCTCATGCAGAGGGAGTCAGGAACTCACAGACAACTTTTATAACAAACACATATTTATTAATCCCTTGCCCACCCCGCAGAATAAATGAAATGGGAATGAAAGTGATTAATGATAATGATTCCTAGATGATTCATAAACCCCACCATATGCAAATACAAAACTCCACTGTTGTTCACAACTGTCCAGCATGCAAATACAAACCCTCACTGTTGTTCACAAATGTCCAGCATGCAAATACAAAACCCCACTGTTGTTCACAACTGTCCAGCATGCAAATACAAACCCTCACTGTTGTTCACAAATGTCCAGCATGCAAATACAAAACCCCACTGTTGTTCACAACTGTCCAGCATGCAAATACAAAACCTCACTGTTGTTCACAAATGTCCAGCATGCAAATACAAAACCCCACTGTTGTTCACAACTGTCCAAACTCTGTCTCTTCAACTGTCCTGCTCGTCTTTCAGTTCCAAAACATCTTCCACTGTCAAACTTATCTCTTGAACTCTCCAACTCTCGACGTAATCCGGAACGTCAACCTCTCCTCTGGACCAGGTGGCCCAGGTTGATGAGATGCAACGAATACTTTGGAGAGTGACGACGGCGATGGGGAGCAGCGGAGATTTTCGGACGATGACTGATTGAAGACAAATCACACAGGCCTGAACGGCCCGAATTAGCTTACATGGCATAACAACATGCACATAAATCAAATCAAAACAACAACGACTCTATCATGAATCATGACATGATGCAAATGAGGCGAGAATGGAAAACACGGCAATGAATGAAAAGAACCACCCCGTTCCAAAAATCCCACTGCCTATTCCAACTTCCCACCCACCCCTAGCACAACAAACCAACAACCTAGTGAAAAACTTACACAACGATATTCACACACAACAAATACTTACATGGAAGAAACTCGGTTCCTCCCCTGGTGCTGATTCTGATCGGCTTGCCGACAACGACAATAAAGTCGCCAAATCTTTTCCCCGGGCTGACAGAGGCCAAGCCACGCTCTGGGCCGACAGAAGTCGAGCCACTCTAGGTTCGTTGGCACGTACCGCTCAAACGGTCCTGCCTAATCCCTTCTCAAAACCGACTGCACCCAGTGACGTCGACTCGAAGCTGATGACGTCACAATTTCCCGATCACTCCAAAAAGAGAGAAACAAAAACCCAACAAGGACAAGAATCGCACACACAAGTACATGAACGATAAAATTAACCTTTAATACCCAACCTGCTCGCGACAATGATGATGATGGTGACGATGATGATGATGATGATGATGATGATGATGATGATGATGATTTCAGCCTACAATTGTAAGTCCAATGCCTATGAGACCACCAGCGTGTTTGGAGTAAGAAACAAGCCAAGTCTCAATTTCCCTTGTTATTTGCAGGGAGACGCGGTGGGTCTGTTCTTTCCCCATAAAGATGTCTTTAAAGATACGCTATGCTTACAGAATAGAGAAAGACAAAATGAAATCTGGTTTGACTCGCTGTGTTGATGTCGATCCAGTCTTCTTGCTGCAGTTTGCTTACCGGACCAACCGGTCTGTCGACGACGCCGTCGCGCTGGTCTTCCACTTCGTCCTCCAGCACCTCGAGTCGCCCAACAACTATGCCCGACTCTTCTTTGTGGACTGCAGCAGCGCTTTTAACACCATCGTCCCCCAGAGACTCTTTGATAAGCTGCTGGCCTTCGACCTCTCCCCATCCATCTGTCACTGGGTCCTGGACTTTCTCCTGCGTCGTCCCCAGGCCGTTAAGATCAGCGACCTCACCTCCCAGACCCTTATCCAGGGGTGCGTGCTGTCCCCTCTCCTCTACTGCCTCTACACGAACGACTGCGTGTCCCATCACGAGTCTGTGCAGCTCATCAAGTTCGCGGACGACACCACAGTCGAAGGTGCGATCTCCAACAGCGACGAATCCCACTACCGCCGGGAAGTCGACTGCTTGGTGTCGTGGTGTGATGAGAACAGTCTGGAGCTGAACACCACCAAGACCCAGGAGATGATCGTCGACCTGAGGAAGAATCCGACTCCTATCGATCCACTGATGATCGGCGGCCAGGCCATCGAGATCGTGGACTGTTTTAAGTTCCTCGGCACGCTCATCTCCTCTGACCTCAGTTGGGGCAACAACATTGACGGCATCCATAGGAGTGCCCAGCAGCGGCTGTATTTCCTGAGGCAGCTCAAGAAGTTTGGGCTGTCTCCGGAGATCATGCTCCAGTTCTACCGTGCTGTGGTGGAAAGTGTACTCACCTTCTCCATCTGTGTGTGGTTCGGAGGTGCCACCCAACAGCAGAAAGACAAGCTGGAGCGTGTCGTGCGCGCTGCTGGCGGGATCATCGGCCGTGACCTGCCCTCCCTAGCCTCTATCTACGCCCAGCGCATAGTGCGCAAGTCCCGAAAGATTGTGGCGGACCCCTCCCACCCTGCTTGTCCCCTCTTCCAGCTCCTTCCCTCTGGCCGTCGTTTCAGGTCCCTCAAAACGCGCACATGCCGTTTCCAGAACTCGTTCTTCCCCACGGCGATGACGGAGCTCAACGCTGTCCAGAACCCCCCCCCCCCCAGGCAGCTTTGCCGCCGCTGATCCTGTCGGCGGTGCGCACACACTTCTCCACATCTGTGACAGTGACACTTTCTCTTTTGCGCTTCCTCTGGGACATATGGACTGCTACTGAGTGTAGTGGGGGGGGGGGGGGGGGGGGGGGGAGTTGGTCTTCTTGTAGCTTTCACTTGTGCAGGGCTGTTTTTGTATTGTTCTATTGTATACTTTTTATGTGGTGACGGGGGGTGGGATGGGGGGGGGGGGGGGGTACGTCTTAGTGGTCGTGTCTTTGTCCATATGTATTATTTATTGTGTTTATGTATTCGTCAGTCACTTAAAAGGGTGGTGGTGTATTATTCTTAGTTTGTACCTCTTTTGTCAACAGTTCTTAAACAGTAACTTTAACTGTTCATTGTATATTGCCCCATTTACCAGTTAACCCTTTGGTTCCAGGTGCAGTCTTATCTCTTGTCTGTGTGCAGCTGCGTGTGTGGCGTGAGTGAGGTACATGGGGTAATGTCCATATGGTTTTTGTATAAACGGCGTGTTAGGGTGTGTAAGCGATGCGTGCATTTCGCTTTTTGTTTTGTTTCTTTTAGCCTTCATACTTTAGTTTTCCTCGTGTTCGTTTTTTAAATGATATCACTTGGCGAAAAAAATTACTATAAATAAATAAATTACTGTGAACTGTGCTGCAGTTTGTCCAATTTCATACCATTTAGAGGGGTCTAAACCGTGAGAGTCTCAGTCATCACATTGTAGCAGAAGGAAGACATTTTATCAAGTTTGGGGGGGGATTCCGGATAGGACGGTCTTGGAAGGGGTCCAGTTTTTCAACGAATATTGTTTCATCTCAAAAATGGTAAAAGGAATCTACTATTCATATTAATGCAGTTAGTATTGTGATGGTCCCCCATCTGTGAATCCAGCCAAGCATCTGTGAATCCAGCCAATCAAATCAAAGGAATGAATAGAGAGGGCAGCGATAGTTATCTAGGCCACATCTGTGAATCCAGCCAGGGGGTCGCCCCGGTTTGGTAATAAACATTCCTATGGGAGGGTTTCCCAAATATCCCTGTGCAGCCGAGCACACTAAGGGAGCGTCCTCAGAGACTCTGGCGCGTCAGTTCACAGGGAATAGTTAATTAAGGGGGAGTCAGCAACAATTCTGGATTCAAGTCTGAGACCTCAGCTGCCTCCTGATCTGGGGGGGTGAGGGGGGTGGAGTCAACAGGCCACCACGAAGTGTCCCAACATGAGTGGTTCTTCCCCTCAGCATTGGAGTTCACCAAAAGCAACAAGGACTGGTCGCCCCTTCACTTGGACTGGAAATTAAAGCGGAGCACAAGGCTCGCCCCGAAATCCCTGCTGAGACAGAGTATTCCCTTCAACTCGTCTCAGAGGTGCCTGACCATCAACGTTGCTGCCGTCACACCTCTTGCTGTGACCAGAGACGAGTTCTGTTCCTGTAACTCATATCAGAGACGACTGCCCACCAGTGCTGCTGCTGCCGCTATCCCTTCAGCGGTAACTGTGAACATCTACCTTCCCCTACAAATTCTGGACTTGAAAGTCAGTGAACACGTGTTATATGAACATTGTTTCATCAACGAACATTCGGTGAGCGATTTCAATAGACACATGAGATAAGTCATTCAAGTGGAACTGAGGATAAATTTTAACATTCATTAATTAAGGCTGGCCCATTACTAAATATTCTTCTCGTGCATGCTTGATTTTTGCATGAAGATATCATAGTTTGCCATTATTTGATTAAATCATTATTAATTGATTTCACATGACCTCTTCTTCTGGTTTTGAGAGAAAGAGACAGCGCGAATGAAGGCAGTGACTGTTATGTGTGCAAGTCAGGCCTGATCCAACTATTGATTAATTAACATACCGCTAGACTCAGAGGACGACTTGTAACAGTATATTCACGTGGTACCAATACTTCAGGGATGTACACTTTTACAACGTGCTCTACATTTCACGGTCTTTTGTCAGGTCGGATGCACAAAATCCGATCAAACAGTGACTGCACTCTTTTTCAGTTCGGCTTGTATAGGTGAACCAACGAATATATCCTCCGCACCAGAATAGAGACACATCAAACAGTTATTCCCTGTAGATTGAGGTTCTAGGAAGACCCACGCAGAAAATTTCCTCAATGTGCATAGAGATGAAGTGACCTTGATATATTGATGGTCGGGCTTGAGAGTGCTGGACAGTACAAAAGTTTCCAAGAGGAACAATGAGAGAGAGAGAGAGAGAGAGAGAGAGAGAGAGAGAGAAAGAGAGAGAGAGAGAAAGAGAGAGAAAAAGAGAGAAAGAGAGAGAGAGATAGAAAGAGAAAGAGAGAGAGAAAGAGAGAGAGAGAGAAAGAGAGAGAGAAAGAGAGAGAGAAAGAGAGAGAGAGAAAGAGAGAGAGAGAAAGAGAGAGAGAGAGAGCTTGAGAGAGAAAGAGAGAGAGAGACAGAGAGAGAGAGAGAAAGAGAGAAAGTTCTCCCACCAAGAACTTTGCAAAAACAACTGTTTCAAAGAACTTCTGAACAAATTGCTCTTATTCAGTCCACTGCATGGTTAACGTATATGTATCATTAAAGGTCGACAAAGACGTAGGTACTTATCTCTTCGATCGAGAATCAAGATTGGTAGAAATGCAAAAGAGTGGCGAATTGCAAGGTTTTAGTGTTGCGCGCTGGTGTATGATTGACAGCCTTCTCACGCAAGCGAGAGTAAACATACCAGGACCAGACCCCGAGGAAAGGCTCCATAGAGCCACGTTCGTCCTGAAAACAATATATAAATCTAAGTTCCAGTACCCCATTCGTTCCCGTCTCTGCAAGTCTGGAGCTAGCATGCAGAACCATCTCCAATCCCACAGATAGACCCACATTCCTCGTCGTCCTGGAACCAATGAACAACCACCGCACAAAGGTACTAACTGCAAGCGCAATTTTACCCAGACGAAGTCTTATCATGACCTCAGTGTACGCGAAACTTTCTTATCTGTCCGATGGCTTACTTGTAATTTTACACGCAATTTTACTGAGACGTCGAATTTTAAGTAGCGTTTCTGCACTTGGAAAACTACTGGTGATAACGAGAAAACATTATTGAAGCCCGAGTATATACTACATCCGGAATTGGCGTTTGTATTGCTTGCGAACGGTGTATTTCATTGTCACTAGAAGGAATACAATGCGTGGGTATCCATCACCCTTAATACATCGATGGCATCGTTATTCTCATTCCTTTGTTGCTCATAAATTACTGATGAGACACACCAACTGAATGTAAATCAGTCGGAAAGTACCTAATTTATGCATGCTAATTGTGTGTGTGTGTGTGTGTGCATGCATGTGTATGAGTATGTGTGTGTGGTTGCGTGCAACCCTGCAGCGCTTTGTTCGCTCTTTCATGGATTACGACGCTATCCTCAGCTATGCGTGTAAAACGTTTCCTTGCCGATGAAAGGAGGTTGCGATAGATTCGCCCTGGCGTATGGCTCAGTTCCAGATTGGGAGTTTTTGCATGCATTAAAAGCTCCCTAACGATTTTCCTCCTCAACCTGCAGTCACTTTGAATTCCACTTGATTAAAGCAGACTAGCTCAGAGCCAGCGATGAGTTTTTTAGTAGTTGGTGAATCAAAACAGAATGCACCGTAAGTGAATGTGACGAGTGCAGACTCTCGAAAGCTTTTCGTGGTGACGTGTCATATGCTTCCATTTTCATCAGAACAATTTATTCCGGCGCCCACGCATTACGGTACCCCCAAAAAGAGAGAAATTACAGCAACAGAAAAACAAAATTATTATTAGCAACTTTAAAACGTGTTACACATATATTTTGATTTATGCCAGTTTCAGAAAAGAAACGAAGTGCAATTGCAAAGACTTTAGAAAAAGAAGGGGAGAGAAATTGTACACAAGAGGAACATCATATCATGCTCGTTCATTCCAAAAACATAAGTAGTTCAACCTTGTAAACTGCGTGTGTGTTGAGGTTAAGAATTCCCCCACAGCGTCTCCCTACGCGTTTTGTACAAGACGAACAACTACAGAAATCGAGACCTGCTTTGCACCTACTCTAACCAGCAGCGGGATCTTTGCGATCAATAGCTTTACATCGCCTACAAAGGCTGACAGGCCGTAAAATCCCATTCATCTCATCTATCATCTTTTTGTACCGCTTCACCCCTCGGGTCTACGTGTTTACCGAGAACGGCTCTGACACTCAATGTGCAGGGGGAAGGGAGTAGGGTGGGGAGTGAGGGTAGGGGTAGGAGAGAGGGTAGATGAGGGGCAGGAGGGAGTGTGCTGGGTGATGAGGGGACAGAGATGGGGATAGGAGTGGGGGAAGTTCATGACAAAGAAGCAGGAGCACCACAAGTGACAGGCAATCAAGGGACACAACACTTCTGGTGGACACAACGAGGCGAACGTGTGGGAAGCATAGCGCAAGGTTGCTACTGGAAAGGGAAGGAAGGGAAGGGAAGATAGGGAAATCAATAAGTCCTGAAGACAGTCAGGCAGGGTAGGGCTGGGCCGGGATGGGATGGAGCCGCGCCGAGCGCCAGCAGGGCGTCAACGTCTTGGCAACTGGCCATCCCAGTAGAGGCTCCTCGCGACCATTGCATTGGCCAGGCGACACCTTCGTGGCCATCGACACCTGGCGCAGCATCAGCAATGGGCACTCCTCTCCCCCAGCCACCTTTCCCGTGTCCACCGCCACCCAGACCCAACCTGCACTCCCTGGTCCTTCACCCACATCCACCCCACAGGCCTCGTTTCTAAGAGCTGCGACTAGGCATGGGTGACTGTTGTCTACTTGGAATGATTATAGTCAACCGTTTAGACCCTATGGCGTTGCAAGTGATGCGTTACAGGCTCGCCGTCTTTTCCTTTGCATTACATTGTGTGTATTTTCACACATGTCTGGGTGGGTCAAGGAGCACAGCCATGGCTGTGGTGTTAGGGTACCTTTGTACCTTTGTTTCCTCGGCACTCTGTGCGAGATTGTGCATGTCTACGCGCGCGTAGGCGTGTATGTGTGTTCATGTCTTACGGCCCACTTGCGCGCGTGTGTGTGCGCTGTTCATCTCTATGTGTCCTACTGTGACTTTGGCTGTTTCTCTGTAGGGACCGTGACTAAATACCGCTGATTGGTTGTCTACAATAGGTGCGCGCCTTTTTTCTGCATTGTTTTGTCGATTGGTTTTTGAATAATTCGGCAAAGTGACAGTTTTGGACGCAGCAGTTCCACACGAGCGCGATTTTGCAAAATAATCAGTTCCTCTCAACAAAATGTCTTATTCAAGAGGTGAGTTCACAGTTAGCATTCCATATTCATACTTTTGCTCATCTTTACATTGACATTTTGAAAAGATTGAAACTCTTACGTTATGAAAGCTGACACATAAATAGGTCTGTATCAAAATGCGTCCTATTTATAGGTAATCAAGTCGAGAGAAAACCGCGCGAAATGAGTGACGTCTTGCTACCAATCAAATGGCAGCTGCGCAAGGTATTTAGACACTTGTTTCTGTATGTCTCCGTTTCTGTACCTCTGTAAATGTCTCTGTCTCTTCCTCATCTGTTTCTATGCTTCTAGCTGTATGTGTGTCTGAAAGTTCGCGTGTGCATCGTTCTGTTTGCCTGCATGTCTCCGTGTCTCAGTGTGTCTTCCTCGGCTGCCTATTTATATCTTTTCCTATGCGTGACTGTATGTGCGTGCGTGCGTTTGTGAGTGTTGTGTGTGTGTGTGTGTGTGTGTGTGTGTGTGTGTGTGTGTGTGTGTGTGTGTGAGTGGTGTGTGTGTGTGTGTGTGTTTGTGAATGTTGTGCACACACACACGCACACACACACACACACACATATCCTGTGGGGGAGGGGCCGCTATTGCGGAGGGCCGCTATTGCGGAGGGCCGCTATTGCGGGATATTTTTGGTAACAAAAGTTCTTAAGACAATTTTGATTCTTTTGTCCTAAAACGCCTAAAAAACTATAAAATGTTTGTTACTTTTTTTTGAACTTTGAAAAATTTTCGCTTTTTTTCTATTGCGAGGGGCCGCTATTGCGGGATTTTTTCCCCAAAAAACGTAACAGACATTATATAGTTTTTTAGGCGTTTTAGGACAAAATAATCAAAATGGCCTTAAGAAATTTTGACCAAAAAAAATCCCGCAATAGCGGCCCCTCCCCCGCAATAGAAAAAAAGCAAAACAATTTCAAAGTTAAAAAAAAGTAACAAACATTTTATTGTTTTTTAGGCGTTTTAGGACAAAAGAATCAAAATTGTCGTAAGAACTTTTGTTACAAAAAATCCCGCAATAGCGGCCCTCCGCAATAGCGGCCCTCCGCAATAGAGAGCCGACCCCATCCTGTGTGCAAACACCAGCGAGAGGAAGGCAACCTCACAAATAAGGATGTTTACATGCCAGTATGCATATGAGTCTTCGTGCGTTCCACGAAACATGTATATCACATGGGCAAACACAGTGCCTCTACTGGGCGCCAGACACGTCTGTATTGGATGTTGCCAAGTTTCCGCTCGCTGTGCATCGATCGGCAACTATCTTTGGAAAGTTCCAGGACGTGACCGTTCCACAGCCATGTATATGGCGATTTGTCTGCATGCCAAAGTCGGAGTTCACAAACACAAAAATCTCATGTGCGTGTAATTGATTTATAGAGGTAATGCAATTGTTGTCATAGAAATAACATCGAAAATGATTATGTTAACCTTGTTCCTTGCATTGCTTAACCTCATTTACTGCAGAACATTGACAGTCAGCCCATCTGTAACCCCTGCCCCCCACCACACCCCTTTCCCCCAAACAAAAGGCTTAACCTTTGCAAATTCGACCATTACCTTTTCAAATGAACAAAAGTAAGATACAGCAGTAGGAATGAGCCTGAGACACATCATTTACTGTGTTTTACGGCTGTGTTTCCGCATAAATATGTGTTTTAATCATAACTCACGCGCGCTTCTCTCAGCAAATGATTACAGCCTCTTGGTGGATCGAATGATGAATATGACATGTCTAGGTCCCTACTGACCGCCAGCAAAATTAGAAATGACTCCTTCTGCCAATCATGGTAAACAGTTAAAAATGTCAGAGGGTTGCCCGATCTTTCTGTGCGAGTTAATTTTAAAAGCCAGGAACCTCCACAGGGATGGAACAGTTTGCGCTCCATTGCGAAGCAAAATCTTGATAGCCATGCATGCGCGCAGTATAACTGCACCTCAGCGGACCAGTTAGCACTATCTTAGGTGTTATAATGCGTCATCTGTGAGCGTAGAACCTTGAGTAACTCTTGGCAGTTGATGGACGCAATCAGTAGCAAAACATGCGTAAACGCTTCCAGGAGATTTTATTCGCGCTTTGTGGATACATTCTGACCGAGTTGTAAATTAGGTTGCACTTCGTTATCGACCACTGAAGAGTTCAGACGTACTTTTCCAAATTCCACTTTTCCATAGGTCTATGTCAGAAAGACAGTCGATAACAACAACAACTACGATGACAACAAAGACGACGACGATGACGACGACGACAACCACGATAACAGAATTGTAAAGATAACGACAGAGAAACTGTTACTCTTTTTTCTCTCGTTTCGTATCCCAAAAAGTGTCTTCTTTTCAAACAAAAATAGAAGCTATTGCAGCCACATTCACATTGTTTATGACACATGGTGAAATGAAACGTTGCTGTAAGGTTTGTCTGCATTAATTTTTGAAAATATTTAAGTACCTAAGAACAATAAGAAATTTGGTCATTGGTGTCTTATGAACCCGACAAAGAGAGAGATGAACAAGAAAAAAAGGACCAAAACAAAAGAAAGCAAAATAATAGTTAAGTAATGTTCAGATGAGAGGGTACTACTTGCCTATACAAATCTCTCGAGATTTAACGATACTTACGGTTGCTTTTACCAAAGACTATTATTACAAAGACTGATCATGGCGAGTTTTTGCTATATAAATAGTACAAGACGCTCGGAAACACAGCGCACCAAGCGTCAAGGAACACGGGTGAATCAAGGCAAGTAATCACACCGCCTGCCTGCCTGCCTCTCTGTCCGTCCGTCCGTCCGTACGTCTGTACGTCCGTACGTCCTTACGTCCGTCCGTCCGTCTGATTGTCTGTCTGTCTGATTGTCTGTTTGTCTGATTGTCTGTCTATCTGTCTAACTCTTTCTTCTATCTCTTTCTCCCTTCTATATCTCTCTCTTTCTCTCTCTCTCTCTCTGTCTCTGTCACGTGCGTGCGCACACACACACACACACACACACACACATACACACACACACACACAGAAACACACACATACACATACTCACACACACACACTCACATACACACGCACGCACGCACGCACGCACACTCACATACATATACACACGTGCACGCAACCACACACACATACTCATACACATGCACACACACACACACACACACACATACGCGCGCCTTCACTCACACATCGTGGACAGGTCGGAAAATCTGAGTCTGGTTTTAATCTGGGCCAACACCTTCCATTCACCCTGGTGCCACCTTTCTCAGCCTTGCAGGACTGAGCGGGCACAAAACACTTCCATTACCGCACTGGTTGGCTGTGCTGGATGGCACTTCTGAAATCGATACGCCTGCCACAGTCACGTGACGCGGAGCTGTTTAAACTCTGTTTAATTTTGATGGTGCTGGTGAGGCTCGACAGGAATGGAGGTTCGTTTCCGCCGCCGTCGTCACATGGACAGTGAAAGTCTTCGAGCGGCCGGCGGTTCAGGACGGACTTGTTCTGGTGAGGTGGACTCAAGAAATGTATGGTTCGGATAAGGGTTTAGCTCGTCATGAAAACTAAAAAGGTCAAATCAGAAAGATGCACCAATGGAGTTGTTTGAGTTGGTAGACAGACAAGATTTTGCGTGGTGGGCTGGAACAGTCTGGATACAGCATGGAAGGTGTTCAGGTGAGCTGATGGCCCAATGAATCAATATGAGTGAGCACAAGATCAGGACGTGGGCGGATGGATGGTCAAAGAGAGAAGTCAAATCAGTCAGAAATCCATAGGAACATTTTGTGTAGACATATTGTTCACGATACGGGTTTGTGCAAGAAGACTGTGTAGGAAAGATGTTTGGATTAGCACGTAAAACGATACGGAAGCGTGAGCTGGGCAACCGGATCAGTACAAGACGCCGGACATGAAATGGATTACAAAGACATTGCGTGGGCAGAGACAATCACAGTCTGGTATTCGTGCGCAACAAAAGGAAAGGAGTGAGCGTTAAATCCCCCTCAATATGTTGCACCAGAAACAGGAAGTCTTTGGTTGTTACACAAAAAGCTCCCTAGTATTTTAGACAAATGTATCCACTGACACTTAGAAAACATTCAGTCAGCTCCTTGAGGGACACGCAGAATGGTTCTTCATGAATAAGCATGACAACCAAAGGCTGGGGCTGCGAGCCAAGTTCAGGATTTGACTAAGCCACCATTAATTCAGCTGCAAATAAGAAGAAGGTTGAGAAATACGTAGCTCTCTGAACACCCACCGGTAACTAATCCATAATCTTGGCACGTTCACTTCCATTTTAACTCTGACACTTCTCTCCTCAACCCCATTTCACTGCAACCTTCAAAACGCAGGAGGGACAGCAAAAGAGAGGATGCCTCACATTTAGAGAGAGGAGTCCGCAGAGCGTCATGGGATCAAGATAGTGGTTGTCTTCATGTGAAACTGGTGGACACGAAAGAGCATTCGGAGTGCAGCAACTGGAATCGATTGCGAGACGGAATCAGGGCTGGCACGAATCGTCTAGATTAATGGTGCACAGGAGGATCAAGCGGTAGAGGAGGCGGAAAGAATCGGTGGGAAGGTTGGGATTTAGAAAGGAGAGCCTGAATTCGTAGACAATGAACCCCACGGATGGCTTGATAATAAGTCAGAGTGGAGTCGATATTCAGATCAGGGCTGCGAAGAGAACGCCAGAACTGGCTGAAGGAGAGAAGGAATCGTACGAGAACATGAAGTTTCAGAAGCGTACAAGTTCAAGCAGCTTACTCAAACCTATTCCAAGTCCTCGAATTGACAGACTGGCATCGCTATTCGTTGACTGCGGTAAGCCAAATAAGAGATGAGGCCAACAGGGTTCCAGCTGGTGTCTCCATTGGAGCCCCGTCTCGTTTGCCCCATCCAAGCGCTAACACTAACGCAAGTTTTTCTTACACACATGGACATCAATTGTCCTCGCCCCTCACCCGTCCCCTGTGAATTGACGGTCAGAATAGATACACCACGTCTTCCTACGCGATTCGTAACAGACGAATAAATAGAGACATCGTGACTTGATTTAGGCTTACTCTAAACTATTCTCGTAGTTTCCTGATCAATGGTCTTACATAGCCTACAAAGGCTGTAAAACGTCATCCGTTCATGCATCTCCTCACTCTCTTTTCCTCTGACATGTTTCCTTTCCGTCCGTTCAAATCTACTTCCATTGCAACTGTGTTGTTTTTGCGCTGAGAGCTGAGGAAAAAATATTATGTTGTGGGAATTTCTGGTGGTTTTTCATTTTGGGGAAGTCCTGAGACACTGAAATACTGTTACCGTAATACACCCTGACAACTCGGGCTATGTACAAAGATATGTGGATAGCAAAAAGTGCCGTTGAAAACGGTTTGTTTCGTGAAGGAAATGATGTTTATTGTCACTAATGACAAGTGTCTGGAAGAGCTCCAAGTTTCCTGATGCAAGCTGACACAATAATTTACCAGTCGTCGACTAGGACCACATGTGCCTTTCCGACCAGCGCAAAAACATGTGTTTTCCTTAAAGCTAAATGGTGCACAAATGACATATGCTGTTGTCTGCAGTTTTACAAGTTCATTCGCGGACTAAAGCAAGCAGAACTCTGTGTTTCCACAGCAAGGTGACCTGTTTGTATTAGATTCTGCAAAGGCGCAAAATCCTAGCATGATTCATATATCTATCTAAGATCGCGGATCAAGCATTTTCCTGGCCACGCTACGTCAGTACAAATGAACTGTCCCCCATTTAGACTGCGACGACGCCGTAGAATTTTTTACATGAAAGATGCAGTCTTTCCGCACGCACGCACACACACACACACACACACACACACATACACACACTCACACGAACATGCACACACGCATACACACACAAACATACACACAAATACACACACGCAAACACACACACACATACACACACATAGACTCATACATACACAGACACATACACACACACACGCACACAAACACACACTCAAACACAAACACACTCAAACACACACATGCACGCACACACACACATACACACACACACACATACACACACACACACACGCACACACACACACCACACACGCACACACACACACACTCAAACACAAACACACTCTAACACAAACACACTCAAACACACACTCACGTGCACACACACACACTCTCTCTCTCTCTCTCTCACACACACACACACACACACACACACACACACACACAAACACACACACATGAAAACTCGCACGTACCCACGTGTGCACAATGGCGACCCACCCCTGCAACCACCCGTGTCCACGCGCACACATGCACGCACACTAACACATCCACGCGCACGCTCGCTTGCAAGCATGCTCACGAGCACTTGAGCACTCAGGCACGGATCCTAAGTAGCATCTTCGAGCAAGGCGCTTGTCTTGTGTTGCACTCTTCTCTTGCAATGTCCTGTTGTACGGGGGTTCTCCTAGTTTGCGCTGGGAAGTCCTGTTGTACGGGGGTTCTCCTAGTTTGCGCTGGGAAGTCGAAGTTACAAACGCTGGTGGTCGTTTTCGATAAACTTTATTCACGCACTGATCGCTACACAACAGTGAAAATCAGCAAACAGTAATCGTCGTAACAACTTCACTCTACGTGCAGTGCCGCAGAGGACTCACTCCTTACAAAGTTAAGCTCTCACCTTAACTCTGTCGCATCTGCTGCTCGTGTCTCCGCCTCTCGCGCTTTGTCGCGCTTTATATACCTAAATACATGTTCCAGATCTTTCGCGAATGAAGCTGCATATTCTCTGACATTCGAGCTGGAAATCCACTGACGTCACGTGACACAACAAAACAAATTAGCCAGACTCGACCGCGTGCCAGGGCAATGACCTGACCGATATAAACAAACCGACCGGTCCACGATCCTCTCGCACCATCCAGAACCTTCACAACACTTGCATTGCTTCTCTCCACCCAGGAGTAACAACAGGGTATGGGTATCTGTGAAAGCAGTGTGGGTACACTGCACTGAGATTTACCCATACATGTATGCCGCCATGAGTCGGCATCGGTTTTGAATACTCTCTGGCGAGTTTCTTTCTTGAATGATACGTACGCTGTGGTGCAGATAATCCCAACGCTGTAGATAATGGCCGACACATCCTTATCACGTCAAGGCAAAGGAGACAAGTGTACATACAAAGTTGCGTTTTATTGCGACTTTCCACTCATTTTGGCTGTTTAAACCGCACTCTTATACCCCTTGGTTGTGCTCTCTCTCTCTCTCTCTCTCTCTCTCTCTCTCTCTCTCTCTCTCTCTCTCTCTATATATATATATATATATATATATATATATATATATATATATATATAATCCGAACCAGCTGATTGTAAGTGGCCTCGCTGCCAGGGAACTTGCGACGACTAATTTGCTCTAGCATCCTACGCTTCTTATTCCAGACTAAGACATCACGAATTTTGAGCACTGTCCATCTCTCCAGTTGTATTGCTTTTGCTCCATTGAATTTCAAGGTGGCATATGAGATCGACTTACATCATCATGTTTGCCGCCTTTTGTCTTGATTAAAATGTTATCGCGTCCTCGCTAAACACATTCTAAACCGCCGTTGAGTTTTATTACAACGAGTAACATATCTCTTCAAAGTCTTTCTTATCGAGTTATCGATTTATCACTTGGTCTACATAAACAACTACAGCTCTGATGGATTTTATTTGGTTGTGTATGCTGTGCAACGTTTTCCCTCTACAGAGTAATCGCCTACGTGCTTCCTTCCTCGTCTTTGTCCGCCCACACATCCCTGCTCTTTCCGCTTTCACCGGCTCTCGGCTTCCGCCTCTCTAGTTTGCCACATCTAAATAATTGTTGATTTTGATATGACCCCTCTAGGGACGTTTGCACTCTTTATTCGCTTCCAGTGGTTGACAGAACCAAATGCCTTGAAAGGAATCAGAGACATGGGCAATGTTCCTGAATTCGTCCACGGGATTCTTGTTGAACTTTTTCTCTTGCCTTGGATCCTAGCTTCTCCAGGAAAGGTTTTTGTGTTCTTCAGTCGAGTACAGGGCTTCACGGCAAATAGTTTGGAGGTGAACAAAATGGTCGTGCTGTGAAAGTTCGAGCCAAGACGAAGACAGTTTGCTTTGCTCTAGAAATGTTGGACATGTTTGCTATAGAGATTTAGGAGAGAGAGAGAGAGAGAGAGAGAGAGAGAGAGAGAGACAAACAGACAGACAGACAGACAGACAGACAGACAGACACAGAGAGAGAGAGAAAGAGAGACAGACACACAGACAGACAGACAGACAGACAGACAGACAGACGGACGGACGGACGGACGAACGGACGGACGGACGGACGGACGGACAGACAGACAGACAGACACACATACACACATACACACAGACAGACAGACAGACTGACACACACACAGACACACAGACACACAGACAGACAGACAGACAGACAGACAGACAGACAGACAGACAGACAGACAGACAGACAGACAGACTGGCACACGGACAGACGGACAGACACACAGACAGACAGACACACAGACAGACAGACAGGGCATCGTAGAGATTGTGAATCAGCATCAGGTTGAGCTATGCCTCCGATAGAGAGGAGACGATGTCAGACTGTGTGCGTTCTGTACGCCTGTATATGTGTTTATCACCAGATACCGGTGAGGGACTCATCAAGTGGCATAGACCAGGGAATGGATGAAGTGCGACGACGCGGGTTGAGACTAGGCACGCGTTCAAGACAGACGCCACGGAGCGCTCCGTGAGTGAGACGCACGCAAATCAGTCCCTCAAGCCTGTTCTTGATTGACAAGTTTTGGAAATTACTCCTTGGCACACATTCGGCAACTATTGCGACAAGTCTTGGCAAATCTTTAACTTCTTAATAGCTTGACGAAATCAAACCAAGATCTCGCAAACCAAGGACATTTGCAATATGGCATCGATCGGCACCATGCCCATACCGTAAGTGTTCAATGGATGTACATGTAAACGAAGGGACATTTTTTCTCGCCATTGTGTTCTGAGGGGATCTCACGATTATATCACGCCAATAGCTATAGGCATTACCTGTCAAGCCAATATCCCAAGTCTTGGCAAATATTTGCCAAGTTTTGACGAAAACCAAGTAAGAACCGGAACACTTGACAAATATTCAGCGAATATGTCCCAAGACCAGGCAAATTTTGACCGAATACTTGGCCAGTATTTGCCAAGACTTGGCAAACAACAATTAAGAACCGGCTTCACGGAGCCGGCAGTCAGAGTGCGACAGCAGCAAAACGTGATCGGTGCACGGTCATCTTAACCGATCAATTGAGGATCACGTAACGTCACGTCTCTAACTTGAACGTGCACCTAAACATGAATGATTATCATACTAATCTTAATTATAATCTTTAGTTTTGTCCCTTTTTTATTTTTTGTCTGGGGAATTTCACCCCGGTCGCCGCTATGCAGCGCCCAGTAACCAGTTTTACTCCTCGGTAGGAGAGGCAATATGCGTGAAGCACCTTGCCCAAGGATGCAACTCTGGGATATGTGCAGCTTCGAACGACGTACCCATCAACAGCAAGCTACAGCTGGTCAAACACTATAACCGTTCAGTCAGAGAGTTGCTGTAGAAAATGAATACTATCAAACCATGGGTAGTCCACAGCAACTGTTGCGCTTGATACACGAAATATGCTACGGCAGATTCGACTTGCAGAAGCAAAATTTGACCAAAGGGACGACGCACAAATTACGACACACAGGCGATTGCTCTGGCAACATGTGATGATGGAACCCACGGATGCCTGAGGAAGCGACAAGAGGCTTTTAAGACGCGTTGCACATCCAGAAAATCCACGCGGCTTCTGGGGAAACTTGCTCCCTCAGAAACAAGGCGCGACTTCTAAGGCGACGCCAGCGAGCGACTGACGACGCGACAGGCGATCGAGAAATAAATACACGACGGACGAGCGATCACATGACAGGAAGATGAAATGCTACCAGCGTAGTGACAAAAGATATCTCGAAATAATGTTTCCAAGCGAACGGCGGCCATCTTCAATGGCGTCTCAAGCCGGCGCCTCTGGGCAGGGCAGCGTCGGGGGAGAGGATCTGGGAGGAGAGAGTTTCGCGATGCTGCCGGGGCGGGCTTTGATAATTTCCCAAGGCCCTCCACCCAGACAGCCCCACCGATCGCTTCCGACGCTTCGGAGATCCGGCCCGGCTCCCAGACGGATGCAAACAGCCGTCAAATCATGGCCGCTTCAGACAGGGGTCTGGACTCCCGGCGCCTCAAAGGGTGCACATCGTCACCCGTTTTTCTGCTGCTGCGGCTCTAGCCCCCACCCCCATCCCCACTCCCGCCCCCATCCCCACCTCCTGGCCTATACCCTCCACCCCTTACTCTCAACCCTCCTTTCACCACCCCAAGATTTAACTTCAACTTTGCCCGTCAAAGCCTTTGAGTCCATGCGCTTCATTACCGTACCCTTTCCCGCTTCACTCTTTTTTGCGCAACTCCCACACCATCCATCCCTTTATGCCTTCCTTTAACCTTTCGGTAGGTGCTCTAATCCAGTAGCCTCACCCACACACACTCTCCGTCCTTTTGTTGCTCTGTAGCATGGCACCGCTGACATTGACCAGAGACTGCGGAGTAGATATCTGTGGCTGCAGGAGATCAGCTTTCCTACTGTTCCTTCTTTAGAGTCTAAAGAACTCTTCTTCACTGTCGAGGAGTCATGGTTACTGGAGGTGAAGAGACGACAAATATCTTTTTTTAATTTATGATTTAATTTTTCTTACTATTCCTGTACCAGGTTGTCCGATGTTCTTGAAACTGTGTGAGTCTTGACGATCGGTGGAATACAGTGCATGTTCTTGCTATTTTTCATTGGCAATGTCCTGTGTGTTAGTCAGGATTGCTTGTGCATTCCTCTCGACGGTTAACAGAGAGACTGAAGGTGTTTTTATACAACCTAGAAACATTTCATGAGTGCTCGAATAATATGTGTGAGAATGGTTCAACTGTCATTTAAGAGTGACATTTACAGAGTGACATATGTTCAGCAATGATGCCCTCTGAATTATTCATTGAATTCATTGAATTTTCAGTGGCAGCAGGATGTACCTCACAAATAATACTGCGCACTAGCAGCGGTTAAAACCATGGGCTGTACAAACAGAAGGCAATAGAAGACGTTTCGGCAAACTGAAAACGTTCTCACATTCTTCACTCAAACGAATAATCAGTTTTACAGCGGTAACGAACATGATATGAAAACAAAATTACCAGAACCTTTCAATTGATAAAACAGCAGCGTCACATCTGTAACCAAGTGAATTTTCAACAAGGGTTCGACGTACGTTTTACACTGTATAGGACTGCGACTCTTTGGCTGTAAATTTGCCCATGGTATGCGTGTGTGTGCGTGAGCGCTCGCGCGCGCGGGTGTATGTGTGCATGAGCACACATATCTCTCTCTCTCTCTCTCTCTCTCTTTCTCTCTCCCTCTCTTTCTCAAATCCTCCTCCTCCTCCTCCTCAACCCCCCCCCCCCCTTTTTTAAATATCTACCTTGCCTTGAGCCATTCTGCCGGTGACGAAGAGAACCCAATGCCATGACAATTTACTACACTTTGTTCTCGGTGCAAAACCATTACATGCAGATCTACATGCACTTTCCATGACGCGAAGTTTATAACACCCGCCTTTTCTAACGCCACTGCACAGTGCCAGCTGTACAGATTCGATCGCCTGTATGCAGGGAGAAATTGCCGGGATCACACACGCTGCATGCACTCATGTACGACCTGCTTGGGTTATTTTACTGCGGGGAACGTTCGCGGGTTTCTGGACTGGCGCAGGTGACAGGATCAATATTTGCGTCAGAAATGTCGCTGCAGTTCTGGTCCTCCTCGTCACTGGATGCACGTGTTGGAACTAAACGTCAAGTCCAGCTGCACGTGCGCTTCACTGCACATTTTCACATGCGCCGTAGAAGCGTTCACAACGGGACGCGTAAACTAATAAGCGCGCGCTCACACACACATACAGACAGACACAGACAGACAGAGACAGACAGACAGACAGACAGACAGACAGACAGACAGACAGACAGACAGACAGACAGACAGACAGACAGACAGACAGACAGACAGACAGAGACAGGGAGATACACAGGGAAGGAAAGAGATAGAAGAGAGAGAGAGAGAGAGAGAGAGAGAGAGAGAGAGAGAGAGAGAGAGAGGGAGAGGGAGGGAGGGAGGGAGGAAAGATATACAAACACATAGACAGACAGAAATGCAGGCACACGGTCAAACAAACGAGGCATGCAAGCACACCAGGACATGAACAGGCGGACAGAGGCTGTGAGAAAATTAGAACAAAAACCCTACAGACAGACGGACAGACAGATAGACAGACAAAAAGGTAGGCAGGTAGATAGGCAGGCAGGTAGATAGGGAGCCGGCAGGGGAATAGTTACATGTACATGACAGATTAGATAGATAGACAGATAGATAAATGAAAGAAAGGAGGAAGACAGAGGGGGAGAAGGGAGGACATGATGTTTTCTGATTCAGGTTGCGGTGTACATACCGAAAAGTCATTGCATCCATTTCATGTCTTATCAAAGTGTTTGCCTAGACCTCATTGAACATAAGCCATCTTGACACTAATAATCGTATGGTCTGGGAAGGTTTAATTACCTACAAAGTTTCAATTTCTGACTTCATCACCGCCTGCGGAGGGGCTGGGTGTCCTACGAAAAGTTCTACCCAAGACCTATCACTTTCTGTTAGGCCTCACACACAGAGACATTCTCCGTTCCTTTGGTGCACGCAATGCACGGCAAGAACCATTACACGGAATTGACATGGTCCTTGTGAGTAGCATAGCCGCGTCCCTACTGGCATCACCACAATGCAATATGCATAGCAAAAAAGCCTTCTACTTGCCGAGATAGTTGCCATCGATTGCAAAGCACATGGTTTTGGTGGGCGAGACAGCACAGGACATGGATAGATGTAACATGCAACATCTGCATACAGTAGCGTCTTCAAGTGCCCTGGATTCCCGGAAGGTCAAAGCACGAGAGAAAACGATGCTTGGGTACGATCCGCGAGTGCATGAATTAAGCAGAGGGGACCGCGCAGGCTACCAAATGAGGCAACAGCTTGCACGAGAGACTGTCTCCCCAGGGGCTCAGTGGTCACAGCAATACGTGTTGCATTAAATCTGTGTGTGTGTGTGTGTGTGTGTGTGTGTGTGTGTGTGTGTGTGTGTGTGTGTGTGTGTGTGTGTGTGTGTGTGAAGTCGTTTGTAACCATGCTTTCGTCACCAAGGTAACCAGTCCAAGGTCCGAAGAGCGGATAACTGCCAATCGACGTATATATCAGTGAGAAAAATAATAGGAAAGCGAAAGGTAAAGAAAGTGGCTGCGAATAAAGAATTATCACCAGGTGATACGTATACATAGAACCGTTCTGCGTTTTACCTTGATAGTTCTTGTCTTCCAGTCAGTGTAACGTACCAAAGACGTCCGATGACCCCCCGATCGCTGGGACCTCCAGCTGTTGGACTTTGGCGTCCGGCTCCAGTGGCTTGGCCGGAGGCGAGTTTCTCAGAAGCGATCCTAGTGCGTCAATCGTTTGGTTTTGATAGGTATTTTACAATGTTCAGAGATTGTATGGCGAGTGCCGGCGTGCACAGGTTCAGTAAAGAGAAAAGCTTATTAATAAGAAAAAAACACACGACAAACACCAAAATCAAAAGGCTTTCGGGCATACGCCCTTCTTCAGTTAATACAGAAACACATAAATGATGCAACACGTGACGTAAAAAACTTCAGAATGACATGACGTAGGCACTCCAGAGCTCTACCCCTCCTCTCTCTCCCTCTCTCTCTCCCTCTCTCTCTCTCTCTCTCTCTCTCTCTCTCTCTCTCTCTCTCTCTCTCTCCCTCCCTCCCTCTCTCTCCACCACCCTCATCCCCCCAAAAAATGTTCTAGCCCGAGTTCTCGGAGCCCGAGCTCTCTCAGCATCCAGTGTCCAGAGTGTTCTCTCTCTCTATCTCTCTGTCTCTCTCTCTCTGTCTCTCTCTCTCTCTGTCTCCCTCTCTCTCTCTCTGTCTCTCTGTCTCTCTCTCTCTATTCTCTCTCTCTCTCTCTCTCTCTCTCTCTCTCTCTCTCTCTCTCTCTCTCTCTCTCTCCCCCTCTCTCTCTACCTCCAACTCTCTCTCTCTCTTTAAGTGTTCATAGTTCCATCCATCTCACTTTCTCTCAGTCAAACACATTCAGTCCTTCAGGGTAGTTGGTTCGTAGCTTGAAGCGCCAGAACTTCTCTCTCCGCTTTCTGATGTTGGCATCGTCCACGTGTATTTGCTCAATGATGGTCACTCTCATGTGGGAGAGGCAGTGCCCAGGGGACCTGAAGTGCTTAAAGAGAAAAGCTTCAAGTTTCGCGAGTGCTCGATGTCAGAACTCATCTCTGAACTTGTCTAAATACCTTTCAAAACAAAACGCGCCTCTGGTTCCACTAGGGAATAGCGTATGATGCGTTTCAGGATTGCTTCTGCGAAAACTTCCTCAGGGGCAGCCCCAAGCAGTCACGGGCAGCCAGGGGGCATTGGGACAGCGTTAGGTCGTACAAACCCATCCGCGCCTTCAAAGCACGCGCAGCAATAAACTGATCGTCAAATTCCAAATCCAACCAACAGGAAACATCCCTGCACTCTTCAATCATTCAACCTGAATGATCAACGCCCAGCTTTCACTCACGCTGCTGATGGCAAGTAATTCTTGATATTCTCCGAAAGTATACCAGAGGTATTTCGGACATATTATGACTATGTCAGTTTGTTTTTTTAAGAAACAAAAACCTTATTGTGTGAAGAAAAGAAACACATATTGAAGTCAACAGCGTCTGCATTCCATGGCAGAAGAACATGAGCAAATGAATTATATGGCTCGCATGCAGTAAAGAAAGAAACAAAAAAGATTATCGTCATTGATGTGTCCTTCATTAGAAAAAAGCTATATATGTGTATTATTTTTCAAAAATGTAAAAAAATGTCAAAGAAACCCATGTATTTATCACAGAAACATTTACCTTCCCATCAGTGAGTCTTATGACGTGCAATGTGTAACAACTCATAGCATTTGAATCCATACTTTAGATAGGCGGCCCTTAAAAAACCCCATTCTCTCTCTCTCTCTCTCTCTCTCTCTCTCTCTCTCTCTCTCTATCTCTATCTATCTATCTATCTATCTATCTATCTATCTATCTATCTATCTATCTATCTATCTATCTATCTATCTATCTATCTATCTATCTATCTATCTATCTATCTATCTATCTATCTATCTATCTATCTATCTATCTATCTATCTATCTATCTATCTATCTATCTATCTATCTATCTATCTATCTATCTTTGTCTCCCTGTCTCTTTCTCTCTGTCTCTGACCCAATCTCTGTCTGTCTGTCTGTATGTCTGCCTGTCTGTCTGTCTGCCTGTCTGTCTGTCTG
>JAWQFJ010022218.1:0-5000 GCA_034096865.1 Theodoxus fluviatilis
AAATCCTTCTGTCTCCTTCACCAACGTTCTGGAAATTATTCATTCTCGCATGGGTTCCCCCGAAACTCTAAATGACGTCAATCTAAAAAGATACCCATAATTTCTGCTGTTACGTCAATTGAAATGTTGAGACAGAAAGCTTCTAAGTGGGACTGAATTTCAGATCGTACATGCAAATGACGTCATGCTAATAATGACGTCAAATTTGGCTTTGCCGTCAAATGTCATTTCAATAATTTTTCGACCGGTAATTTCGAGAATACGACCTTAGAAAACCACTTTCTCTTCAAGCCTCGATTCTGAAAATTTGATACATTCAATCGGACCTAACTTCCAGTTAGTGTGCAAAATCTCAAGGAAATCCGTCCAGTAGTTTTTGAGATATAAGCCGTGGAGACGGGACAGACAGACAGACAGACTAATAAAGTCTGTAGGACCTCCAGTAAACCTGGAGGGATAAAGTCTGTAGGACCTCCAGTAAACCTGGAGCGCACAAATATTTAATAAACCAGTTTCGTTTGGCCACAGCCAGAAGTCAAAATCGAGCTCGGAAAGGTAATCATCATTTTTACAGGGTTCTCATATTTACAAAACACCGAAGATGACGTTGCTGATGTTGTCGCAAACTTTATGCGAAGAGGCGGTGTCAGGGCAAGGCCGATGTCCCCTGTTAGAAAACACGGCAATTGTGGAGGAGCCACAGGTGGATGGACAAAGGCCGGACGCCGTTGAGAGGGAAGAAGTCTCACAACTCGTCCTGCCGCCTTCCTGGCGGAGAAGAGCGACAGACAGGGCCTAGGGGCGAAGTGTGACCCGCACAACGTGCCGCCACCGCCGTGTGCGTGCGGGACCAAAGCACAGCGCAAAGGACGCTTTTCTCGCATCTGGGCGTGTTTTGTGTGGAAGCTGGGTCAAAGAGTGAAGCACCTCCGGTCCGTGCCCTCCCTTTGTTCCTCTACTGCCTACATGGGGTTGCCTGGACCACACAGCGAGTTCGTGGGTCGCCCTAGCTCTCGGGCCCCGGATGACGCGAGGGAAGAAGGCTCTTTGAAGCGCCCTTTGCCTCCACCGCCGCCTTGGAGCTGGCGAGGCGCACGGCGCCCACCACACTGAGGGTTTGCCTCCAGGCGGAGTGGCGGTTTGGGGACTAAAAGAAAAACGGGAGTTGGTCTCAAACTGGAGTTCATCCGGTGCTTGTCTGCGTGTCGCGAACTTCTCCTTCTTGCCGATAGAGAGAGCAGAGAATACGGGGTGTACTGCAGAGAGAGCAGGGAATACGGGGTGTACTGCAGAGAGAGCAGGGAGTACGGGGTGTACTGCAAAGAGAGCAGGGAGTACGAGGTGTGCTGCAGAGAGAGCAGGGAGTACGGGGTGTACTGCAGAGAGAGCAGGGAGTACGAGGTGTGCTGCAGAGAGAGCAGGGAGTACGAGGTGTGCTGCAAAGAGAGCAGGGAGTACGAGGTGTGCTGCAGAGAGAGCAGGGAGTACGAGGTGTGCTGCAGAGAGAGCAGGGAGTACGGGGTGTGCTGCAGAGAGAGCAGGGAGTACGAGGTGTACTGCAGAGAGAGCAGGGAGTACGGGGTGTGCTGCAGAGAGAGCAGGGAGTTCGAGGTGTGCTGCAGAGAGCAGGGAGTACGAGGTGTGCTACAGAGAGCAGGGAGTACGAGGTGTGCTGCAGAGAGTGAACAGAGAGTACGGGGTGTGCTGCAGAGAGAGCAAGAAGTGCGGGTGTGCCAGCAGGTGCGTGCAGGTCATGCAGGCCTCTGTGACCAGTTGAACGTTTCTGTTTGCAGCAGACATCACGGAGAATGTTGTACTATAGTGACACAGCAGACTTCACGGAGAATGTTGTACAATAGGGACACGGCAGACTTCACGGAGAATGTTGTACTATATTGACACATCAAAGTTCACAGAGAATGTTGTACTATAGTACACAGCAGATTTCACAGAGAATGCTGTCCTATAGTGACACAGCAGACTTCACGGAGAATGTTGTACTACAGTGACACAGCAGATTTCACAGAGAATGCTGTACTATTAGTGACACGGCAGACTTCAAGGAGAATGTTGTACTATAGTGATACAGCAGATTTCACAGAGAATGTTGTACTATAGTGACACAGCAGACTTCACAGAGAATGTTGTAATATAATGACACAACCGACTTCACAGAGAATGTTGTACTTTAGTGACACAGCAGACTTCACAGAGAATTTTGTAATATAATAATGACACAGCCAACTTCACAAAGAATGTTGTACTATAGTGACACAGCAGACTTCACAGAGAATGTTGTACTATAATGACACAGCAGACTTCACAGAGAATGTTGTACTATAGTGACACAGCAGACTTCACAGAGAATGTTGTACTATAGTGACACAGCAGACTTCACAGAGAATGTTGTACTATAATGACACAGCAGACTTCACAGAGAATGTTGTACTATAGTGACATAGCAGACTTCACAGAGAATGTTGTACTACAGTGACACAGCAGACTTCACAGAGAATGTTGTACTATAGTGACACAGCAGACTTCACAGAGAATGCTGTCCTATAGTGACACAGCAGACTTCACGGAGAATGTTGTACTACAGTGACACAGCAGATTTCACAGAGAATGCTGTACTATTAGTGACACAGCAGACTTCACGGAGAATGTTGTACTATAGTGACACAGCAGACTTCACGGAGAATGTTGTACTATAGTGACACAGCAGACTTCACAGAGAATGTTGTACTATAGTGACACAGCAGACTTCACAGAGAATGTTGTACTATAGTGACACAGCAGACTTCACAGAGAATGTTGTACTATAGTGACACAGCAGACTTCACAGAGAATGTTGTACTATAGTGACACAGCAGACTTCACAGAGAATGTTGTACTATAGTGACACAGCAGACTTCACAGAGAATGTTGTACTATAGTGACACAGCAGACTTCACAGAGAATGTTGTACTATAGTGACACAGCAGACTTCACGGAGAATGTTGTACTACAGTGACACAGCAGATTTCACAGAGAATGCTGTACTATTAGTGACACAGCAGACTTCACGGAGAATGTTGTACTATAGTGATACAGCAGATTTCACAGAGAATGTTGTACTATAATGACACAGCAGACTTCACAGAGAATGTTGTACTATAATGACACAGCAGATTTCACAGAGAATGTTGTACTATAGTGACACAAGAACTGCACTGTATGTCGTTTTGTTCTGTATACTTCCTTCGTATCTCTGTATTAGACCACTACCCTCACCACTGTCTCTCTACTCTGTATTAGACCACTACCCTCACCACTGTCTCTCTACTCTGTATTAGACCACTACCCTCACCACTGTCTTTCTACTCTGTATTAGACCACTACCCTCACCCGTGTCTCTCTACTCTGTATTAGACCACTACCCTCACCCCTGTCTCTCTACTCTGTATTAGACCACTACCCTCAGCACTGTCTCTCTACTCTGTATTAGACCACTACCCTCACCACTGTCTCTCTACTCTGTATTAGACCACTACCCTCACCACTGTCTCTCTACTCTGTATTAGACCACTACCCTCACCACTGTCTCTCTACTCTGTATTAGACCACTACCCTCACCACTGTCTCTCTACTCTGTATTAGACCACTACCCTCACCACTGTCTCTCTCTCTACTCGTGACTGTCTCTGTTTCGACAGCTGGCTTTTCATTTGCCGACTAATTGCATGCACATCTCTCTCTCTCAATCCCTCTTTCTCTCTCTTTCTCTCTCTCTCTCTCTCTCTCTCTCTCTCTCTCTCTCTCTCTCTCTCTCTCTCTCTCTCTCTCTCTCTCTCTCTCTCTCAGGGATCCCAGCAATGGTTACATTTTAAACGAACAAAAAGTTATGGCTCACGCTAGAACGGAGCATGTTTATTCCTTAACTAGAAAGGTCTTCATGGCTGACAGTACTTTGTAGAGAGGCTGTAGAGGATTTTGCAACGCCAGACATCGATTGTGAGCCAGCTTTATAAAGACTCCCCACAAACCGACGCCCTATTCTATCGGCAAACTTGGGCGTTGCTAAGCTGTTCAAGTTAATACAGCATAATCACATGTTTGAAAATAGCGAGGAAATAATTTACTACCAGACATGAAGTGTAATTGAAAACGGCGATGTTGGTGGGAAGGAATGGCAACTTAAAATTAACCACGGCATTAAGATGGGCGATGAATTGGTTCCCGAGAAAGTCGGCTGCACACCACGCCCTGACTCAAGCCTGCAATCATGAAGTGCAAATACCACAAGGACTGCAGTGTACGCGGAAAGAGCAACCTCTTCACCCCGCAAGACAGTTTACAAGGAGAGTTGTTGAGAGGGGACAGAGACGTTGGGCTTGGAATGGCGGCTTGGTCAATGGCGACCGCCGTGGCCGTGCTCTTCGGGCAAGACGGATGGTTAAAACATGAGGTAAACAGCGCCGCGCGAGTCAATGTGGCTGCCTGATTAAGATCTTTATCTGCCAGGTTGTCTGCGCAGGACGCACCCGGGGTCGCGGCAGTCGAGAGAGAAGCAAGTCCAGCCTGAGAAAAACCACTTTCCCACGATCAGCTCGCCAGGTTGCCCCAATCTGACCGAGACGCTTGTCCGCGCTACACTCTCTCTACCCAAGCTACCCAAGCTACACTTTCTCTACCCAAGCTACACTTTCTCTACCCAAGCTACACATTCTGTACCCAATCTACACTTTCTCTACCCAAGCTACACTTTCTCTACCCAAGCTACACTTTCTCTACCCGCGCTACACATTCTGAACCCAAGCGACACTTTCTCTACCCAAACTACACTTTCTCTACCCAAGCTACACTTTCTCTACCCAAGCTACACTCTCTCTACCCAAGCAACATTTTCTCTATCCAAGCTACACTTTCTCTACCCAAGCTACACTTTCTCTACCCAAGCTACACTCTCTCTACCCGCGCTACACATTCTGAACCCAAGCTACACTTTCTCTACCCAAGCT
>JAWQFJ010022218.1:12500-17471 GCA_034096865.1 Theodoxus fluviatilis
TGCAAGAAACATTTGCATACATTTTCGCACTTTTTACCAGCAGGGCAATTCCGATGTCTATTTTTAACTCACCAGTTTAGTCCTGTGCCCATTCCAGGAGTCTGCACACCTCCAGTATTCTACGCATGCGCAGCACCTGATGATGTCATTCGCTCTGCAGAAAACTTGTCTAATATTGTCAGTGACAACTGACATGCTGGAAAGCATCTCAATCTCTTGCTGTCGTTGCTGGTGTTTCTTTGGGAGTTGGCATTCAGATAAGTGTCGTATGCATATGACGTTATTTATTAAAACAGCCGTGTTGCTGACGTCAGTGACAGAGCATTCGTTGCTCACCTTTTTGACTCACATGCGAAGCAAAAGTGAGTCTATGTACTGAGCCGTGTCGTCCGTCCGTCCGGGCGTCCGGGCGTCCGTCCGTCCGGGCGTCCGGGCGTCCGTAAAAAACTTAAACGTTGGATTTTTCTCGGAGACTATTAAGTCTATCAACACCAAATGTGGCATGATGGTGTATGATGACAAGGCCTCAAAAAACATACATAGTGACTTGACCTTGCTTCAAGGTCAAGGTCACAGGAGCCATAAATGTGGTCTCAAAAACAGTCATTTTTCACATTTTCCCAATTTTCTCCCACGTTATTGAGAATGGCGACCTTAGCTACAAGTGGTATATAGGTCAAAGCAAGCCCTATCTTTTGATACCAGTTTGGTTGACCTTGCTTCAAGGTCAAGGTCACAGGAGCTCTTCAAAGTTGGCTTGTATACATATTTTGAAGTGACCTTGACCCTGAACTATGGAAGATAACTGTTTCAAACTTAATAATTATGTGGGGCACATGTTATACTTTCATCATGAGACACATTTGGTCACATATCATCAAGGTCAAGGTCACTTTGACCCTTATGAAATGTGACCAAAATGGGGTAGTGAACCACTAAAAGTGACTATATCTCATGGTAGAACGTGCCAATAAGCACCATTGTGCTTCCTATGTCTTGAATTAACAGCTTTGTGTTGCATGACCTTGGATGACCTTGACCTTGGGTCAAGGTCACATGTATTTTGGTAGGAAAAATGTGTAAAGCATTTCTTTGTGTATGATGTCAGTGACAGAGCATTCGTTGCTCACCTTTTTTGTTTTTGCGTTTTGTTTGCGTTCCTGAGTCGGATTTTGCAATGCTGATGGAGGACATTGCTGTAAGCTTTCCATTCACTATCCACTCAGCTCAATCGCCATCCCTTCTTTCTCGCATCCAGGCTTCTTTTCTCTGACCCCAGGGGTCGATGTGGACTCCAATACAGCGCCGCCCTGGCGACGACTGACAAAGCTCAGTTCATGGCCTTTCACGCATGTCCTAATCCATGTGGCGCAATGCTGGCTATCCGCAACCCGTGGCCAAACCCTTCCCTGGGTGAGGTACAGAGGCCCAGGTCTTTGGAGTTTGGGGGAGCGTGCTCATGTGTTGGGCCGTGCCCTCGCAGTTGTTGCGCTGAGTTGGTGAGGGCTGTGTGTCCAGTGGCCGTCCCTGCTTTGCTGTCGGTTCCCTTAGGACCGTGGGGCTTAGGGGATATTTTAGGCATGATTAGTGCGGATTTTTTGTCAGAGTGACTGCGGAGACGGTTGACTGATAACGTCGTTGTGGTATGTGGATTTTAAGAGTTGCTGTCAACCGACTTTCTTCTGCCCTTACAATCCAAATCGTAACCCGAAGGTGCACGTATTACTGCTCGACCAGACATGCATTGTGCGATAGGCCGCTTCTTTGTAAGACTTAATTACTTGCTATTTATGTGGGTGTCAACGAAAACTTAAAACCTCTCACAACCCGAGAAAGCGTCAAGCGGATTATAGCGAAATCCGCGTTTCTCCACTCTCCATACCAAGTGCCTTTCTCCGACGTAGAGCGCAGTGCACTTTGTAGAGGACTTCTTGGACGATTTCGAGCTTTTGACCACTATCCTTACCACGCCCAGTGTGTGTCCTTTGTTCTACCGTCGTGTGAGTTTTTACCTGGCACCTAACAATGCACGTTAGTGCGCTTGAACTTCGTAATAGTTTCTTGAATTCGTACACGTTACCTTAAAGTGTTTTGGTATTGTCATAACCGATGTTTAAATGATGGTGAGGGCAGTGGTGGCGATAACGATGTGATCAAAGCTACTTGAGGAGGCTGTACTGCTCCCGCGTTTCCCTCTGCTTCTTGTCGCTTCCCTTCCAGGTAAAAGTTTTATTTTGAAAGTTCACTTTACCGAACGCTATAGGTCAAAAGAAGTAATAGTTTGTGGCCCAACGGTGACATGGCAACGGTAACATGGCAACGGTTACATGGCAGCGGTAAACTGACAACGGTAACATGGCATCGGTAACATGGCAACGGTAACATGGCAACGGTAACATGGCAGCGGTAACCTGACAACGGTAACATGGCAACGGTAACATGGCAACGGTAACATGGCAACGGTAACATGGCAACAACAACAAAAATAGGGTCGCTAGGTCGGCCTGAACTTATTTAGACATGTATAGAAGAAGCCATGTTGAGCACAAATCAGTTTCTCTTTCGCTGAACCCCAACACACACACACACACACACACACGCACACACACGCACACACACGCGCACACACACACACACACACACACACACACACACACACACACACACACACACACACACACAAGTACTATCATTTACTTGTCTTCTTCTTTTGGTTTATTTTCGGTTTAATTTTTGCTTCTTGTGAAGGCTTTAAGCCGTGGGCCAACAAACACCTTTTGTGTGTGTGTGTATGTGTGTGTGTGTGTGTGTGTGTGTGTGTGTGTGTGTGTGTGTGTGTGTGTACGTGTATTACAATTTTGATTTATTTGATTTATTTGGTTATTTCGATATTGTTTCATTAAATTACTTAAGTCATGGGGTTTTCCCTTGTCCTTTCCTGGTTAAGGTGTGTATATAGATATGCCACACACACACGCACGCGCGCACACACACACACACACACACACACACACACACACACACACACACACACACACACAATGTTTAAAAACTTGAATAGTGGATTCCCTGAGTGCTCATAGAACAGGAAATATGTGACAGCTTACAATTTGTTGATTACTGTAGTTTTTTCTTTTATTTTCCTTTTGAACTTTTGGGCGATCGGGGGGAAAATGTTTCAGGTCGGCAGAAAGAAAACCGTAAGCACGAATTTTGGTTGCCGTACATCTGAATCCATGTCCACGGACCGTGAGATTTGCTCAGCAGTCGCTGTCTGTGTCCTTGCAGATGACCTGCAGAGCGGAGCGAGCAGCACGCGCGGCACTGTGCTAGCATGAGGCAAGATGGCCGCCGTGCAGCAACGTCTTCGACGCCTTGTGCGTCTTCATTGTGGATTTACCCCCTCCCCCCTGTCCCCCCTCCCCCTCCTACTCATCCTGGTGCTTGGATACGCCGTGCAAGTTCAAGGTAAGCTGGTTTCTATGTCCTCCCACATGTGGATGGTTGTCTGTGTTGGTTGATGATACCGTTTGCGTTGTGGTGTATCGTGCCCCGTGTCTGTGAAATCACCATCGTTCTGTGCTCATAGGGCGTCCTGTGCTCATCAAGATGTCTAATGCTCATTGTGGTGACCTGGATTCAGTGTGATGTACTGTACATAGTGTTGCGGTGCATGCGCTGAATATCAGCAAGGATCTGTGATTTGCGTCACTTGTGTCTGGTGCTCATTGTGGTGTGTGGTGCTCATTGTGGCGTCTCGTGCTCATTTTGGTGTCTCGTTCTCATTGTAGTGTCTGATGCTCATTGTGGTGTCTGATTCTCATTGTGGTGTCTGATGCTCATTGTGGTGTATGATGCTCATTATGGTGTCTGATGCCCATTGTGGTGTCTCGTGCTCATTGTAGTGTCTGATGCTCATTGTGGTGTCTGATGCTCATTGTGGTGTCTGATGCTCATTGTGGTGTCTGATTCTCATTGTGGTGTCTGATGCTCATTGTGGTGTATGATGCTCATTGTGGTGTCTGATGCTCATTGTGGTGTCTGATGCTCATTGTGGTGTCTGATGCTCATTGTGGTGTCTGATGCTCATTGTGGTGTCTGATGCTCATTGTGGTGTCTGATGCTCATTGTGGTGTCTGATGCTCATTGTGGTGTCTGGTGCTCATTGTGGTGTCTGATGCTCATTGTGGCGTCTGATGCTCATTGTGGTGTCTCGTGCTCATTGTGGTGTCTGATGCTCATTGTGGTGTCTGATGCTCATTGTGGTGTCTGATGCTCATTGTGGTGTCTGATGCTCATTGTGGCGTCTGATGCTCATTGTGGCGTCTGATGCTCATTGTGGTGTCTCGTGCTCATTGTGGTGTCTGATGCTCATTGTGGTGTCTGATGCTCATTGTGGTGTCTCGTGCTCATTGTGGTGTCTGATGCTCATTGTGGTGTCTGATGCTCATTGTGGTGTCTCGTGCTCATTGTGGTGTCTGATGCTCATTGTGGTGTCTGATGCTCATTGTGGTGTCTGATGCTCATTGTGGTGTCTGATGCTCATTGTGGCGTCTGATGCTCATTGTGGCGTCTGATGCTCATTGTGGTGTCTGGTGCTCATTGTGGTGTATGATGCTCATTGTGGTGTCTGATGCTCATTGTGGTGTCTGGTGCTCATTGTGGTGTCTGATGCTCATTGTGGTGTCTGATGCTCATTGTGGCGTCTGATGCTCATTGTGGCGTCTGATGCTCATTGTGGTGTCTGGTGTTCATTGTGGTGTATGATGCTCATCGTATTGTTTGGTGCTCATTATGGTGTCCATTGTGGTGGTTGGTGCTCATTGTGGTGTCTGGTGTTCATTGTGGTGTCTCCTGCGCATTGTGGTGTCTCGTTCATTGTGGTGTCTCGTGCTCATTGTGGTGTCTGATGCTCATTGTGGTGTCTCGTGTTCATTGTGATGTCTCCTGCTCATTGTGGTGTCTGATGCT
>JAWQFJ010022219.1:7500-25000 GCA_034096865.1 Theodoxus fluviatilis
TGAATAGAGGATGAGCACAGTAGATGTACAATACACTCGGTGATAGGTGCACCTCATCACACATATTTCGGACGGAATGCTTCCATCATGTGATATGAACTGTGCTAGAGACTCTTTCGCCGGCAGGTGAAGTCTCTAGTGGACTAGAATGGTAACCCCCATTCCTGTTAATCCTGCTGCACCTCGACTTGACCGATCGAAGTACACGATGTTGCCTCAGTTTGGGAGGATCTGTCAGGAACACTAGCTGCAGATACCACAGCCACAGAGAAAACGCAGCTCAACAACCAACTTTCCCTAGAATGCTGGGAAAATGTTGTCCTTTAAGCCAAACTAAACAAATAGTTGTACGTGGTTACGGCAACATGGCTGGAAGAGAAAAGGGTCAGTAGGTCGGCTGGAGGTTTTTTTCTCCTCAAAATTTTTGTTTTAGATTAGGCTGTATTGAACATAAATCTTCTCTTTCGCTGAAAACGCTATTTTTTAACGTAAATAGTGGATTCCCCGATTCTGCAGAAAAAAAAAAGAAGGATAGGTCGGGTTATCGTAACCACCCAAAAAAAAATTGTTTCGGCTTTACCCTGGATGGATGGATGGTACGTGTTTAACGGCCTATCAGCCTTTGTAGACTATTTAAGGCCATTTAAATAAATTCAGATTTCTCCGTCCCAGGGATAGAACTACGGCACTGCGCCTCGCACATTGTCCAACCCCAATTCCAAAGCAGGCTCGCCCATCTCCGCCTGTCAAAAGACATGGTTTCAACAAGCGTGTAGAGGGGCTGACAGTGTACTCATGCAAGAGGGGAGAGCAAATGTCACACTGCGTTTTGAGTGAATGTACTAAAGAAAATGAAAATAAATGAAAATGTATTTACCCTTTTCAGAATGGAACGTGTACTTTCTCTGTTTACTATAAAATGCTACTATCCACACTCACATCATTCAGCTGCAATCAGACAGGCACAAAGACGACACACCAATTTGCTTTTCTTTGCCCTTGTACCTTTATTAATTTCACACACACACACACACACACACACACACACACACACACACACACACACACACACACACACACACACACACACACACAAAATTCAATCAGGCAATAATAATACAATGGAAAATGTAGTCTGTCACTTGCGATTAGTCTTTAGACTTCGAGTCTTTAATGAGTAGAAGACAAAAGTATTTACAGGAACTTCCCAACCCTTCACACTTGTTTAGTATATAAGGCCAGTAAGCACGAAAATCACTAGAACAGTTTAAGAGTAAACGCAAATCAAGTCATGGTGTCCCTAGTTATTGTGTTGGGAGAGGCGGTGAGTCAAATTCTTACCCCGAACCCACAGGGGGATCCTTACCCTGGAAGCCACGGCATTTGCTGCGAGGTTGACTCGGCCCAAGCCTGCTGATCTCGGCATTTGCTGGGAGCGATGGGGGGAAGGTGGCGAAAATTAATGTGCTTTCCAAACATTACCCCCAACATTCAGCATTAACATTTTCTTTAAACAATGACATGGATTCGTTCTTTGTTCAATTGTGAGTACTTCTGGTCCAGGTTGTGCCATATTTTGTTAGATATACATGTAGTTAGATATACATGTAGTTAGATATACATGTAGTTAGATATACATGTAGTTAGATATACATGTAGTTAGATATACATGTAGTTAGATATACATGTAGTTAGATATACATGTAGTTAGAGGGGCGTGTGCACAAGAAAACAGTAAGCGTCTCATCTTTAAAATGTAGCTTTATTTTAGTAGCGCTGAGAGAGCAAACCGGCCCAATTATGATGCCAGGGAAAGGTTTATATAAATATCATTTCGTCCAGGGAAATAAACAAAACAATCATGCATCAATATGTTGGATAAAAATCAGATGGAAATGTACAGACAAAAAGAAACTCTCACAGTAATACTTAAACAAAGACAAGTCACAACAAAAGACAATCAAATAAACCTAGCTCACTCTACACTTTATCCTGTAAAACAGTCCGTATTTTCTTGTTTTGTTCCATTGTTTGGTACATGGGAAGCAACTGTTTCATTCAAACTAAAGATAGAGATTGATGACACTACAGTTTTATTCATTCCATCTTCTGATTAAAACAAAGGTGTTAAATCTCTCTCTCTCTCTCTCTCTCTCTCTCTCTCTCTCTCTCTCTCTGTCCTTTCCTCATTCATTCAGAGTTCGCATGCTGACATGAACCAGCACATAGAGTTATATCCTTTTCTTTCAAGGTCTCTTAAAAAAAAAATCCACATGAAAACAAAGGTGTTAAATCTCTCTCTCTCTCTCTCTCTCTCTCTCTCTCTCTGTCTCTCTCTGTGTCTATCTCTCTCTCTCTCTCTCTCTCTCTCTCTCTCTCTCTCTCTCTCTCTCTCTCCTTTCCTCATTCATTCAGAGTTTGCATGCTGACATGAACCAGACATAGAGTTATATCCTTTTCTTTCAAGGTCTCTTAAAAGTTTTTCCACACGAAAAGATCCTTACTGTTTCAAACACTGGACAACACATCATAAGCACAAACAGATGACTTCTTCATCTACCATTAAGCCAGTTACATCATTTGGCAAAAGTGTTTTGGAATCCTTCATGACCCCAAAAAACAAAAACGGTCAGAAGGTCTGGAAAATGTCAACAAAACACAAAAGCAGATGGCAGGAAGAGGCAAAGACACTATCACTGAATACAGTACAATAAAGTTAGAACACATAGCTTTGTAAAAATATCTGTATGACAGATAGATGAAAAAAAACACCTCAGGATTCAATAATGTTGAAGGAGAAGTCACACTTTTTTGGGGGGTGGGGTGGGGGTGTTTCTACTCTACAAGGAAAATTCTACAAAACAGTCGGACAGTTTCTGACCAGGACTCCGGTTATCACAAGGCAATAGCAAACAGATTCTGAAAAACATCAAGGCCATATCTTTGGGCAGGAGTCTTGAGAAAAGGCAGAAGTAAACTGTAAATTCCAAACCAGTACAGATATATATATAGCATAAAGTGATAAAAGCTAGTAAGAATTTTTTTCTTCAAAACTTGAGGCGCAAGATCAATATACAATTGTGAAAAATCATGCTCTTGAGTACATTTGTCACAACAATACTTATAGGTGAAAAAGGATTTCATCATGGATTATACAGTCCACAGATCATGGGTTTTGAAGCGTCTGTAGCATATCACAGTGTTTCAATGACTGAGCATTGTGTCTACATAATTTTAGGTATGGTTGGATCTGAATTATCTGACCCTGTTCTGAAATCCCCCCCCCCCGGTAGCCTGCGACTGGAGCAGGCCCCGAAAGCCCAGCAGCCAGGGGTTCCTGCTGATCAGAGTGGGATCCACCTATGAACTGGAGAGCACTCAGAAGTGCAAACCTCTGTCCAGGAAGCTTCACGTTCTCCTCCATGATCTGTATCATTCATTCAGGCAGGACGTTTTGCTAGCCAGGCCTGCGGCCATGAAGTATGTTCATTTTGGTGGCTGAAAGCTATTTCTGCGTGCCGAATGCATACCTCTACTCATCAACAGTTTGACATCATCAACTTCATGATCTGCCATTGAAGTTCTCTTGGTCCTAATTTCACAACACAACAGACAACCTCCAACATTTAATGGATTCTTCCTTTGGTGAAATCTTGACCTTCCAAAAAATTCATCATGATCCATTCTGAACTTTAAAAAATTTATTTTGCTGAATAAGTAATTAACTAACCAAAGGTAAACCATAACCTCCTTGGTGAAGGTGATAGATATATTCATGAAATGATGCACTCCAGCTTTAGAACGTCTGGAAGATTTCAGGGATAGCTTCTTTCTTCAGAGGATCCAATATTTTTTGCTTCAAGAATAAGCCTCAATTTGAAGTGGGTAGTCTAATGACAATATAATTTCCTTCACCTGTGTGTGTGTGTGTGTGTGATATTGCAAATGTGTGCGTGAGACTGCGAGTGTGTGAGTGAGTTTGCAAGCATGCATATGCAAGTGTGTGTATATATGTGCCTTTTTGTAAGTGCATGTGAGATTGCACATGTGTTCGAGTGTGTGCATACATTCAGGTGTGTGTGCACTTATGTGTGTGTGATTGCAAGTACATTTGTGTGCATATGTGTGCCTACTTGTGTGTTTCAGCATGTGATTATGTGTGTGTGTGTGTGTGTGTGTGTGTGTGTGTGTGTGTGTGTGTGTGTGTAGTGTATCTGCATGTGTAAATCAGCATGTGATTGTGTGTACGAGTGTATGCATGTTTGTGTGTGTGAGTGTGTGTTTGTTTATGTGCATGTGTGAGTCTATGTATCTATGTGTTTCTGTGAATATGCAGGCATGTGCATGCATGCTTACATATGTCTATGCACAAGACCTGTCTATCTCAGTTTAATCAAGGATGTGAAAATCTCATCCCACTCATCTGATTCTACCATCATAAAAGATTTACTTGTTTGTTCATTCATTCATTCATGCATCCATTCCCCAACTGATCACTTATTCACTATTGTCAAAGAAATTATCAAACCCAAATCTTATTGATCTGTTCATAGTCCTTATACAAAATTCTAACCTCCAAGGCAGCCTAGTTTCTGAATATACATGTATATATACATATAAATTAGGGGTGAGAATTAACCACATCCAAAAAAAGATGAAAATTTTTTTTTGGCCAAAGACCAGGGTCCACGTAGACCATGGTGGAATAAAGCAGTAAAAGCAAAATATGGCAGATTTTCTCATGGAAATCTAATTTTTATTTATAAATTAAAACAGAAATCCACCAAACAATGGAACATTCCCACCCCTGATGAATATATAAACTTCTGGTTTTCATGAATACATGAAAATTTGACTCAACAGTCCCACCCCCACTATCCAAAATCGCTACATATCTAATGCCACATCTCAGAAATTCAAAGTCTCTGAGTGTAACACCTCTGCACACTCAATTCAATTGCTTTCTCTATGAAACATGTCTCGTACAGCAAGGAATTTCATGTAAATCAGTTTCTGGCTTTGAAAACAAGATAATTATGTCCTTCAACACAGACAGAATCCGATCATTTACAAGAGGCACATATTGTGCGATAAAACAGTGGGAAAAGATACTGATTTACTTTTCAGCACAGCAGTTGCAATTCACTATTATGCTATCATTACTGCATATGGATCGAATCACTTGAAAAAAAGCATCACTTAAGCATATAACCACTAGTTTGATGTCAGTCTACCATGACTATAAATTTTACATGTGTCAGCAGAGAACCAGTTGCAGAAGAAATCCACTTTACCAAACACCCATTCACACACAGCATAAGACCATTTTCTGATCATACATATGAAGTAATCAACACCAATAAATCAGTGATCCATGAATACACATCATTTTTAATGAAAGAAAAAAAATCCCTTTATGATTAGATTTCATCTATGCTGTCACCTGTTCAGATGAAACTCTTCCAAAATGAAAAAAAAGGGAAAGTTTTGCACTGAAGTTTTTTATTCAGTGGTCTGGAAAAAAACAAAAACATATTATATTTCTCCCTTGCAGTGACTGCTCCTAATCCTAGCCAACAACTAGATATGACAACGACTTCTCACAAAACCACACACAAGCGATTCATGAATAGGTTCCCGCATGGCTATTCTTTTTTATCTCCAGGCATATGCTCCATCTTGAAATCACAATCCCTATTGTTTACACACGGCCACACTTCCTTGGAAGAAAGCACGAAACCCAAGTGCTACAGCCATGCAGACAAAAATCAAAGTCCGCACTCTGCGACACAAACTCCTCTGTCACCTCAGGTGCTCATCAATGAACCTGAGGAAGCGGTGTGCGTAGGCCTCGGGGTCCACAGAGGAGTGGAAAAGGTCAAACCCTTTGCAGCAGTGGAACAGACTCCCCACCCTCTGGCGGCACTCAAAACGCGTGAAGAAGTCGATGATTCCAAGATAGTAGCGGTACTTGGGCCCATCCATGATGTGCAGGGCATTCTCGCAGGCCGGCAACAGACGACGGTTCTCCAGCCGGGCATTCTCCAGCACCTGAAGAGACTGCGGGTAGGGCAGGAATATTCTGGGTGGTCGGTGTCCCCAAGCAGCATGGCAAGGGTGGTCTCCGCTTCCTCTTGCCCCTAGAGGCTGTCTGCAGTCTGATCTAGCATGGGAACCAACTCGACTTCCCCGTCTCCGTCTGCACGAACAGACTCTGACGGATGCAGGTGCCTTCTTCTTGGACGAAGCCCTCACTCCAGGTGGGTTGGGAGTCTGATCAACGGGAGACACATTATTTGCTGTAACATTTCTGCTTTCGCAGCATGCTTTGCGTCTAGGGTTTGACTGACAGTGGACGCTTTCATACTGGGCTAAAGTTCTGTCAAGGTGAGAACTTGGGTCTGTTGGCACAGTGTGGGGGTTGTTATGGTTGCTGTTGGCACGCACGGCCAGATCTCCATCTAGAACCTCACCAAAATCCTCAGAGCTCCTCCTTTGCTCCCTGTGACATTCCACTGCCGGCAGTGCAGAGAAGCTGCGGTCACTCGGTTCTCGGGGCGTCCCCCCCAGGGGTGTCACCACGGAGTTCCTGCCGGTTGATCTTAGAGAGTTTCCTGAGGACGCCCTGCTTCCTGGCACCACCAACTGACTTCTACTCGGGGGTTTGTCCATTTCTACAGCTGTCCTTGTGCCAGGGTCCACCCCACCCATCTCTGACGGACTCTTCTCAACAACCACTGCATGGTCTGAAACTGCCAAACTCTCCAGGGATGGCACAAATCCGTTTCTTCGGCTGGAACCAAGGCTGAACTCCACAGCCTTACCATCACCACTAGCAGACACACTATCAGCAGTAGGCAAAACACTTTCCTGGGCAAATGAAGAATTTTCTGGAACATGTGGATTTTTTTCTGGAACAGACAGTAATCTTTCTGGAACAGACAGTAATCTTTCTGGAACAGATATAGATCTTTCTGCAACAGATGACAAAGTTTTTGGAACAGACGACCATTCTTCTGGGACAGCTGAGGAACTTTCAGGGGCAGACTGGGATCTTGGAGAGTCACTAGTCTTCACAGAAGACACTGGCACTGCTACTTCTCCCTTCCAAAACTCGCTGCCACCACAAGCACACGCTTCCGGCATCTCAGACTCCGAGAATTCTTCCTCAGATGAGGTGGACAGGCAGTCCAGACGGGAGTCTGACCTGAGGTCCCTGGCGTCCATCTCACTGCTGTAGAGCGAGGATGTCTCCCTTCTCCACTCGCACCTTGCCGCCAAGTGGCAGGCCAGGCACAGGTCTGGAGTACCTTCTCTCGGCACCGCCGTGCAGCACTCCGCAAGGTTGGCTACCTCCGACGTCGACACAGCCGACCTTGCGGTCTCTGGAGTTTCCGTGGGTTCTGACTCTGCCTGCTCCGGACTTTGATGTGTGTGGCCATGCTGGTGATCCATGGAGCCGCTGGACTTGTGGGAGAGTGTGGTGGTGCTGGTTGTCTTGCTGGCCCAGGAGCTTGGAAAGAATCCCTCGGCAGGCTGGAGACTTCTGGAAATACAAGAAAAAGGAATTTTGTGTATGTGTGTGTGTGTGTGTGTTTGTGTGTGTGTTTGTGTGTGTGTGTTTGAGTGTGTTTGTGTGTGTTTGGGGGGTGGGGGTGTGTTTGTGTGTGTGTGTGTATGTGTGAGTTTGCATGTGTGTGTTTGTGTGTGTTTGTGTGCGTGCATGTGTGTGCGTGCACACACACGTGCGTGTGTGTGTGTATATATATGTACCTGTGTGTAAATGTGTATGTATTTGAGTGCATATAAAAATTGTGTGTGTGTGTGTGTACATGTGTGCAAATGTGTAAGTGTATGAGTGTATATAAAGTGTGCGTGTGTGTGTGTGTGTGTGTGTGCGCGTGTGTGTGTGTGTGTGTGTGTATGTGTGTGTTTGCATGTGTGTGTTTGTGTGTGTTTGTGTGCGTGCATGTGTGTGCGTGCGCACATGTGTGTGTGTATATATGTGTACCTGTGTGTAAATGTGTATGTATTTGAGTGCATATAAAAATTGTGTGTGTGAGTGTGTGTGTGTGTACATGTGTGCAAATGTGTAAGTGTATGAGTGTATATAAAAAGTGTGTGTGTGTGTGCGTGTGCGTGTGCGTGTGTGTGCGTGCATGCATGTGTGTGTGCGTGTATGTGTGTGAAAACGTGTTTGTGTGCATACCACTATCTGTCCTCCTCGTACCACTTCTACTCTTCCTTCTACTTCTACAATTGCTACTGTCACCATCACCACCACCACCACCACTACCACTACCGCCACTGCCACCACCACCACCACCACAACAACAACAACCACCACTACTGCCACTGCCACCACCACCGCAACAACCACCACCACAACAACAACCAACACCACAACAACAACCACCACCACCACCACCACCACCACCACCACCACCACCACCACCACCACCACCACCACCATCACCACCACCACTACCACCACTGCCACCACCACCACCACAACAACAACCACCACCACCACCACCACCACCACCACCACCACCACTACCGCCACTGCCACCACCACCACCACCACAACAACCACCACCATCACCACTGCCACTACCGCCACTGCCACCACCACCACCACTACCACCACCACCACTGCCACCACCACCACCACAACAACAACCACCACCACAACAACCACCACCACAACAACCACCACCACAACCACCACCACAACAACCACCACCACCACCACTGCCACCACCACCAGCACAACAACAACCACCACCACAACAACCACCACCACAACAATCACCACCACCACCACCACCACCACCATCACCACCACCACCACCACCACCACCGCCGCCACCACCACCACTACTACACTACCACCACTACCACTATCACTACCGCCACTGCCATCACTACCACTACTACCACTGCCATCACTACCACTACTACCACTACCACTACCGCCACTGCCACCACCACCACTACTACCACTACCACCACTACCACTACCACCACTACCACTACCGCCACTGCCACTACCGCCACTGCCATCACCACCACTACTACCACTACCACCACTACCACTACCGCCACTGCCACCACTACCACTACCGCCACTGCCACTACCGCCACTGCCATCACCACCACTTCCACCTCTACCACCACCACCACCACCACCACTACCACTACCACCACTACCACCTCTAAAACCACCACCACCACTACCACTACCACCACTACCACTACCACCACTACCACTACCACTACCGCCACTGCCATCACCACCACTACTACCACTACCACCACTACCACTACCACTACCACTACCGCCACTGCCACCACTACCACTACCGCCACTGCCACCACTACCACTTCCACCTCTACCACCACCACCACCACTACCACTACCACCACTACCACCTCTAAAACCACCACCACCACTACCACTACCACCACTACCACTACCACCACTACCACTACCACTACCACCACTACCACTACCACCACCCCTACCACCCCTACCACCACTACTACCACCATCACTACCACTACCACCACCACCACCACCACCACTACTACCACTACCGCCACTGCCACCACCACCACCACCACCACCACCACTACCGCCACTGCCACCACCACCACCACTACCACCACTACCACTACCGCCACTGCCACCACCACCACCACTACCACCACTACCACTACCGCCACTGCCACCACCACCACCACCACTACTACAGTTTTGGTGTCCCCCAAGGCTCCGTCCTCGGACCAGTCTTGTTTGTCATGTACATGCAACCCCTGTTCGACATTGTAGGTTCACATTCCATAAACCAACATGCATTTGCCGACGACAACCAGCTTTACAAAGAAGCTACCCTCGATCAAATCCAACCCACCGTTGAATCCATGCAAAACTGTGTTCTAGATGTTAAGAACTGGATGACCGTTAATAAGGTTCAACTGAATGACAGTAAAACAGAATGCATGCTAGTAAGATCAAGCAGGACAGCCACTGATGCCCTCCCTTCTTCTCTTAAGATTGGCGACTGTGATGTGGAGTTCGTTCCATCAGTTAGGAACCTTGGTGTTACCTTAGATTGTCATCTCAATATGTCAGAACACGTCAGGAACACATGCAAGATCGCCTACATGCACATCAGACAGATCAGTGCAATTCGTCATCTTCTCACACAAGAAGCTACTCAAACTCTCGTCTGTGCTTTCATTCTTTCACGCCTCGACTACTGCAATAGCCTTCTTTCCGGTTGCCCTAAGCATCTCGTGGATCGGCTCCAAAGAGTCCAGAACTCTGCTGCTCGCCTCATCTGTAAAGTTAGAAAGTCTCATCACATTACTCCTATCCTCCACTCTCTTCATTGGCTACCAGTTTCTGCTAGGATCCAATACAAAACCTCCTGCCTCTGCTTCAACTCTGTCTCTGCTGTCGCTCCTCTATATCTGTCTCAACTCCTTCACATCTACACACCATCTAGACAACTTCGCTCTTCTTGCGACACTCGCATCTTCAAAATTCCATCCGTTAGGTCAAAAACATTTGGTCAGCGTACTTTTTCATACCAGGGTCCTACCACCTGGAACGCACTCCCCTTCTCAGTGCGTCATGCAAACACTGCAGCTTGCTTTCGGTCAAATCTGAAAACCCACTTGTTCTCTAAGTCGTATTGAAACTATTTCGTACTTGCTGAATGTTTCAGGCTCATGTTTGTATATAATGCATGTGTGTGTGTCTTTACGTGTAGGATGCATGTTGTATTATAGCGTGCGTGTGTGCGTTTCATGTTCAGGCTCAGACTGTGTGATGATAATGTGTGTGTGTTTTTGTGTGCGTGTGCGCCTAGAGCTCCACTATGTACTTTTTTGACTGTGTGGAGGAAGTGCGCCTTATAAATAAACATATTATTATTATTACTACTACCACCACTACCACTACTACCACCACCACCACCACCACCACCACCACCACTACCACCACTGCCACCACCACCACCACTACCACTACTACCACTACTACCACCACCACTACCACTACCACCACCACCACCACCACCACTACCACCACTACCGCCACCACCACCACCACCACTACCACTACCGCCACTGCCACCACCACCACTACTACCACCACCACTACTACCACTACTACTACCACCACTACCACTACCGCCACTGCCACCACCACCACTACTACCACTGCCACCACCACCACCACTACCACTACCACCACTGTCACCACTACCACCACTACTACCACTGCCGCCACCACCACCACCACCACCACCACCACTACCACCACTGTCACCACTACCACCACTACTACCACTGCCGCCACCACCACTTCCACTACCACCACTGTCACCACTACCACCACTACTACCACTACCACCACTTCCACTACCACCACTACCACCACTACTACCACTACTACCACCACCACTACCACCACCACTACTACCACTGCCGCCACCACCACCACTACCACCACCACTACTACCACTGCCACCACCACTACCACCACCACTACTGTGGCGCTTCAAGCCCCCTGTTTTTTTATTTTTTGTGTAGTTTTGTAACATGCCTAACTTGTGTTATATTCCCAATGCATTTTTGAAAAAGCGAGTTGGCGGTGAGCTGCTGAAGCCGTTAACAGGGCTAGGGAGAACGCCTACGTGACGGCGTCCTATTTTTGGGCTGTGTGAAGCGCGAGGTCAGGTGGACTCGAAGCTTTCCCCCTGCTCTGTTGTCTGGGAAGTTTAAGAATGCCCAAACCGTTACCCTCATTTTCTGCTTTGTTTCAAACTATGCAAGACTGGCTGGACGTAGCAGTCTGACCTTCTGTGAACTTTTTGTCTGGGTTACGTCTAGGTTTTAAAATCCAACGTTTGGCGCAATAAGCTGCAACGACCAGCTCAGCGTAACCAGGACACTACGCTATTCCTGACAATCTGATTGGTTGAGGCTGGTCACGAGTATGCTTTGTTATGATTCTTTAGACGATGCACGAGCGAGTTAGATTCAGTGTGCGCTTAGCCCGCGGGCTGTGAAGACGTGAATGTGTAAGTGATGTCTAAAGAGTAGGATTCGCCACTCCGTGCTGAACAGAGGGGCATGTTAAAGAATCTCAAGAATCATGAACTAAAAATGTACTGTATCCCCATATGTGTGCGCGCGCACAGCCTGCTGTATTACGAGGCTAGATCGAGTCGACGCGGCTATGACTATGAGTGGCAGTCGAGGTATGGAGAAGAAATCTTTTAAAGACTGATTCCCCGTCATCTGATTAATGATTGAAGACCAGAGTCCATCTTCAGGAGGAAGGAATGATCCTCACTAAATCCCCAGTATTCATCATATGGAGAATCTCCCTCAGTCTAAGCGTGACGCTAGGCTGAGTGCCACGAGTGCAAACTCCACCCAGACCGTGGAGCTGTGTTGTGTTGTGTGTGTGGAATTCACATCACGTTTATGGCCTGTTTTAATCTCTCTCTAAGGATTAGCCTTGTGAGAGAGATTGTGTGTGATGGTCTGTGCGACCAGAATGATGTGAATGAAATTTCATCTGTGACGCACTCCCGAAATAGCGTCGCACGTCAGCGTGAAAAAGACTCGCTTATAGTAAGTACTCTTGAAATCCAGTCTGTTGTCGTTTCAGAGGAAGCTTTCCTCTACATTCAGTCAAAGATTATGTAGGTTGACCAGCCTAATTGATTGTTTAATCCATTTTGTTTTTATAGCATTCTCGTGTCATGATCTAGTTCATTAAAGAAAATCATTATTGAACACTGTGTCATGTTATGTGAACAGTGAGAGAGTGGGAGAGAATGAATTATATAGTTGACCCCCTCCACGTATACCCCTAGACCAAGAGAAGAAAGAAGAATTTGTAAATTGAGCCAATTAAAGTGGAGGGTACGTCACAACTACCACCACTACCACTACCGCCACTGCCACCACCACTACCACTACCGCCACTGCCACCACCACCACCACCACTACTACCACTACTACCACCACCACTACCACTACCGCCACTGCCACCACCACCACTACTACCACTTCCTACCTGGAGACGCGGCGGACAATGGTGGAGAGGGAGGAGCACTTCTTGGCGTGCTTGTGCACCTGCCGTCCCACCAGCAGACTGTAGTCCTGGACTCCCAGGGATTGCAGGAAGTCCACGTCTTTCTCCAGCTGCTTCTGGAACCAGCTCTTCTGTCTCCCTGCCAGGCAGAGCACACGGAATGGTCATGCCACAAACAGCACACAGTGATACGTTCACACACAGCACACACAACAGTTCTTTCACATACAATGATACAGCACACACAATTGTACTTTCACACACAGCACACACAACAGTTCTTTCACATACAATGATACAGCACACACAATTGTACTTTCACACACAGCACACACAACAGTTCTTTCACATACAATGATACAGCACACACAATTGTACTTTCACACACACCACACACAACAGTTCTTTCACATACAATGATACAGCACACACAATTGTACTTTCACACACACCACACACAACAGTTCTTTCACATACAATGATACAGCACACACAATTGTACTTTCACACACAGCACACACAACAGTTCTTTCGCATACAATGATACAGCACACACAATTGTACTTTCACACACAGCACACACAACAGTTCTTTCACATACAATGATACAGCACACACAATGGTACGTTCACACACAGCACACACAACAGTTCTTTCATATACAATGATACAGCACACACAATTGTACGTTCACACACAGCACACACAACAGTTCTTTCACATACAATGATACAGCACACACAATTGTACTTTCACACACACCACACACAACAGTTCTTTCACATACAATGATACAGCACACACAATTGTACTTTCACACACAGCACACACAACAGTTCTTCCACATACAATGATACAGCACACACAATTATACTTTCACACACAGCACACACAACAGTTCTTTCACATACAATGATACAGCACACACAATTATACTTTCACACACAGCACACACAACAGTTCTTTCACATACAATGATACAGCACACACAATTGTACTTTCACACACACCACACACAACAGTTCTTCCACATACAATGATACAGCACACACAATTGTACTTTCACACACAGCACACCCAACAGTTCTTTCACATACAATGATACAGCACACACAATTGTACTTTCACACACAGCACACACAACAGTTCTTCCACATACAATGATACAGCACACACAATTGTACTTTCACACACAGCACACACAACAGTTCTTTCACATACAATGATACAGCACACACAATTGTACTTTCACACACAGCACACACAACAGTTCTTCCACATACAATGATACAGCACACACAATTGTACTTTCACACACAGCACACACAACAGTTCTTCCACATACAATGATACAGCACACACAATTGTACTTTCACATACAGCACACACAACAGTTCTTTCATATACAATGATACAGCACACACAATTGTACTTTCACATACAGCACACACAACAGTTCTTTCATATACAATGATACAGCACACACAATTATACTTTCACACACAGCACACACAACAGTTCTTTCATATACAATGATACAGCACACACAATTGTACTTTCACATACAGCACACACAACAGTTCTTTCACATACAATGATACAGCACACACAATTGTACTTTCACACACACCACACACAACAGTTCTTTCACATACAATGATACAGCACACACAATTGTACTTTCACACACACCACACACAACAGTTCTTTCACATACAATGATACAGCACACACAATGGTACGTTCACACACAGCACACACAACAGTTCTTTCATATACAATGATACAGCACACACAATTGTACGTTCACACACAGCACACACAACAGTTCTTTCACATACAATGATACAGCACACACAATTATACTTTCACACACAGCACACACAACAGTTCTTTCACATACAATGATACAGCACACACAATTGTACTTTCACATACAGCACACACAACAGTTCTTTCACATACAATGATACAGCACACACAATTGTACGTTCACACAGCACACACAACAGTTCTTTCACATACAATGATACAGCACACACAATTGTACTTTCACACACAGCACACACAATTGTTTTTTCACTTCACATACATCTCACAGAATGGTACTTTCACATGCAGCACACACAATTGTACTTTCACGCACTCAGCACACTGAATAGTATTTTCACATGCAGCACACAGAATAGTACTTTCACACGCATCACACACAATAATACTTTCACACACATTACACACAATGGTTCTTTCACATTCAGCACACAGAATGGTACTTTCACATTCAGCACACATAATGGTACTTTCACATTCAGCACACAGAATAGTACTTTCACATTCAGCACACATAATGGTACTTTCACATTCAGCACACAGAATAGTACTTTCACATTCAGCACACATAATGGTACTATCACACACATCACACAGAATAGTACTTTCACATTCAGCACACAGAATGGTACTTTCACATTCAGCACACATAATGGTACTTTCACATTCAGCACACAGAATAGTACTTTCACTTTCAGCACACATAATGGTACTATCACGCACATCACACAGAATATCTATTCAATGGTGAAGGTGTGGGCTAGCTTTCACATTTTCTGCTCTAATTCATTGTTATTCTAAATTTAGCAACCATGCACTGAACAACAGGCAGCATTGCTCCAAGGTCAGCATCATGCACCTGACTGCTAAATTTAGAACACTGAGTCAGAGGAGGGGAAATGAGAGAGGAAGCAGGTGGGACTTGGTGGGCAGCTGTGGGCAGTGTGGGAATGGCAGCAAGGACTAGAGTGTCCCTGCTGTCATATCCTAGAATGGGCACTGAACTAAACTGGGGAGGTAAAAATAGACCCCCTGCAGTGAGTTTTGCAGATCATGTAACACAGTGGCTATTTGATCACGTACCTCTGGGATTTGTGTATTCACGAAACAAATACTCAGAAACATGGCGGGTAACAAAGACCAACACCCACAAGCTCCAGACATTCATCAACAGATGCCTGAGAAATACCCTCAACATCAGATGGCCAGAGACTGTCTCCAATGAAAATCTGTGGGACAGGACAAAACAAGCCCCAATCGACCAGATCAGGAAACAAAAATGGGGATGGATCGGCCACACACTACGAAAGCCTGCATCTAACATCACCAGGCAGGCTTTGGACTGGAACCCACAAGGAAAGTGCAAAGTGGGTCGACCAAAACAGACTTGGCGTAGGAGTGTCCACGCTGAAGTAAAGGCCACCAGAATGACATGGGCGGAGCTGAAGAGGACCTGCCAGAACCGTGTGCGTTGGAGGAGTGTTGTTGCGGCCCTATGTTCCTCAAGGAATCAAGAGGCATAAGTCCAAAGTAAGTCCAAAGTCTTTCTTTTGGGGAAAAGACAATTACTTCAGTTATTAATAAATGCATTGTCCGTGATTATGATAATGAATAATGTGCAAGGAACATTTTGAAACATTTTCATTCTTTTTACTGGGAGTGCAATTCCCTATGTATATTTTTAACTCCCCAGTTAAGTTCAGTGCCTATTTAAGGACATGACAGCTGTAAGTTCAGTGCCTATTTAAGGACATGACAGCTGCTGTTGCCACTCATTTTATATAGTGTCTTTTCGCCCTCTCATGGGTGCTCAAACCACACATCTTTACCCCCTGGTCGTTGGGCTACTCCTGTTCTCATTCCAAAGTCATATCAGCTCCTTGGGAGCATACAACCATGCTCCTTGGGAGCATACAACCATGCTCCTTGGGAGCATACAACCATGCTCCTTGGGAGCATACCACCATGCTCCTTGGGAGCATACCACCATGCTCCTTGGGAGCATACCACCATGCTCCTTGGGAGCATACAACCATGCTCCTTGGGAGCATACCACCATGCTCCTTGGGAGCATACCACCATGCTCCTTGGGAGCATACCACCATGCTCCTTGGGAGCATACAACCATGCTCCTTGGGAGCATACCACCATGCTCCTTGGGAGCATACCACCATGCTCCTTGGGAGCATACAACCATGAGACATTATACGTTAAACACATCCAGAGGAAAATAACTGTGGCACTCACCCACGTCGATGACTTCGTCTTTAAAGTTCCTGTCCTTGAGAACTGTGATGATGTTCTTGTTTGGATGATAAGGCTGGAAAATATCACAACAGTCCTTTCAATTAAGTAATGACAACAGCGATGCACACACAAACATTTCAAATGTGAGAACGTTCATTCAAATGGATTTACAAATCACACACAGTGACACTACCATTTTTTCATCCACAAAAACTGGAGATCTGTTGAAAGAGACCCATCTAAAGGCATATCTAACAATTAACAATAATCTACGTGCTTGTAATCAGAAAACAGTGTAAGGAG